>JAVFBZ010169891.1:0-25300 GCA_032466195.1 Katharina tunicata | reverse complement strand
GTTTGATTGGTGTTTAACGTCGTACTCAAAAGTATTTCATCTATATGACGACTTACTAATCTTAATAATTTGCGTTGCCAGTGCATCGTGAAAAACCATGAAAAAACCTCATTAAAACCACCACGCGATATCCACAGCCAACGGAAACTTCCCGAATATACCTAAGGTCCGCAGGGGAATGGGGGTAAAAACTATCCCGGGTACAGTGAAGGGGGTTCCATAGTCCAACGCTCAACCACGAGCCACGGCGCGACTCCTTCTTTAAATGCAAGTATATTTTTACAAGCAACATTTCTACTGTTGGATTCGGAGAAACAACTTGTGTCGAGTTAAGAAGTGCATAAGCGTCACCCTGAGCCGTAAAGTAAATAAATGGAAGACGTTTGAACGTAACATTATATAATAAACGATACGATTCCTGTAGTGTTTTATTTAACCAATGCAAACAAACCCCATTGGTGGTGTGTTTACATGTTTGTGAACAGCAGAGTTATAGTGCACCTGGGTTGGGGATTGTTGTTGTTGTTTTTTGTTACCGTCTTCAGATTAAACGAATCGACAAAGGTCGTTGTAGTGTACTGGTAATATAAAGAAGACAAGTATTGATCAGTTTATATGGATCGTTTTGTGGTCAGGTATTACGAGTTTGCCTGCTAAGTGAATTATAGTCTTGTTCATATCACTGTATTTGTAAAACTTAGTATACAGTTCACTCAGTCATAGATCGGAAATGATGGCTGAATGAAATTGATTTCCCCAAGTAAGATAGTTCTCAAATATATCATGAAACTGTCTGGAGTCTGTCTCAATAGAACAAGCTACCCACCTTAGGTATGTGTGTGTCTATGTTCAGATCCCAGAGAACAGGTAACATTAGTGAACCTGAAACCTCTCCAAATATTCACAATTATTACAAATTGAGCTGATGCAGACATATAACAAATCTTTTTCGAGACATGTTTGTCTTAGCCATTACATATTTGTATGGCGGAATTTTTCCTATTAACAGATTGTCACAGGAGGTTTGCCGTACACGTTACTTGAACCGTTCGTAGTAAATAAAATATAAGGCTTTGTAATTGCATTGCAATACGTTTCATTAATATATGAGTCAAGGAAACTATACCATTATTAATACACATCAGTCCCCCACAATAACCAATTCGTTGCTTTAACGAATCTATCCAAAGTACCAGACGATGACATAGTAACACATACCGTCATCTCATTTAAGTAGTATTTGATCCATTTCCACATTCCTATTTCGAAAGATTTGTCATATCCTGGGGATAATATTGTTATTGATGGAAATACCGTTTAACGACTGGCTCCAGATGTCAGAGAAGTCAATTTTAGGAATTAGGGTTAAGGTCCATGGGAGATCGACCGGCTTAAACAATGCCATTCAGCAATTAACCAACTCCCCTGAAAGAGGCGAATCGTCAGCGGCCTCGTAGACTACTCAACAAGATAAAATATTAAATTGTTGGAGCCCAGATGGCGGACATTTTGGTGATTCCGAGCCTGACTCCTAGGGTCGTGTTTTTCATTTTTTCAGGGGTGATAACGTGTGAATTTTCTTAACCGGTATCTGTTTTAGATAGACAATGTAACGAAATAAGAATTTCGTGCGTGCGAAATTTTGTTTAGTGTACCAAGACATTGTTGAAAATAATTTCAGAAAGGCGCCACAATGATGTTAACATCGAATAGTCTATTGTATTCAATAAAAAAATGAACTTTTTATGAAGGACAATTATTACTCGGTAAACATATCTGTATACCCAACATATAGATGGGGGGAATTAAACATCGCTACTCTTTTTTTTTACAACTTTCATATCTCTGATCTGAGAACATATTAAATACCCCTTTATTTAGTATTATAATCATTATATTTTAGTATATTTTTTTGCAGATAAAGATATCAAAGATATAAAATATATCACATTAATTCAGATGACGACGACACCAAAGCTAGGTATGACGGCCACATGAAATGTCATCGTAAACAGAGGAAAATGAAATAAATAATTGTATAAATATCTCAACATAAACTAAAACACTATAAATGTTGTTGATTATACTGTTTTTACACCGAAACGCTTTGAAGTGATTAGTTGTAGTTTGTTATAGTAGGCTATAATAGGATAAATCCGAAACGTTAAGATCAGCACTTAATCACCCCTCAGCCCATAAGAAAGCAGTGTGTATCTGCATATCATTAACGGCACCATAACTCATGGGGCCGTTGTTTTATAAAACTTTTTTTTATTGTTTTTCACTAAATGTTAACAACTGGTAAATTACAGAAAGTTCCACCCCAAATAAACTTTTGATGAGAATATTTTATCACTCCAGTAGAACATCTTACGGAACAAAATTACATTTGCGAACTATTTGAGATATCTACTGTCTCCGGGTAGAGTATTGTGTTTAGCATGGTGTGTCTTCTTGTACATGCTAATCTGAAGCCTTGTCATGACTGGTATCTATTCTCCCACGACCAGTCCAAACAATCAATCAACGGACACTCTCAAGCCAAATAAGTAGAGATTCGGTGTCCACTAAATTGAGAAATGTAGCAAATGCAGAGACTTATCTGTTTCACGGTTTGGTAAAGTAGAATATATCAGGGTTGATTATGGTCACCTAATATAATCAGCAAATCCAAATGGTGGTAGTGTTTATTCTCGTGACGGAATATGGAAAAAATATTTGTGATATATTCGAACTATTGAATTTGATATATTGGATCATGGACAGACCCTATAAGAGAAAACGTTCCTTGTACAAGGCTTAGCAATTTGAATTTGTTTTGCATCAACGCGTGGACCCGTGTGGCATTCATATGCTTTGGGTTCTCCAATATAACCAACCATTATTGTACTGTTAATGGATATGGTGTTATTAAATACATGTAGATATTGTATTGCATGGTTTAGTTTTATTTGACATAGGTTTTATTCTACATAGGTTGGTGGTGTATCGCTCAGAACCGTTTTGAAAGCAATTGGTGATTGGTTTGTAAACGATGCATGAATGTACATCGAAACGTCTCCAGCTAAAACATATCGATGAGTTATAAAGCATATGAAATGTGTTATTCTGATATAACGTTCCTAATATGCCAGAAAAAACAGATATGTGCGTCCTAAATACGTTATTAAGCGTCTGCTCATGCTTAGATTATACTGGTTATATGATGTCTCACTGAGATCCGTTTATATCTAAAAAATATTAAAATCCATTTATCAAGACATCCCCAACTCAATATGTCAAGTTTATATTAAAACAAATGGCAGGTGAACGAATATTGGATTAAGCTTGGAAGTACTCGTGGCATAAAAATAAATGCATCATATATGCTTGATTACGGTCGCCTTGAAGCCAAACCTGTAGACCATATGCTGACGTCGAGCGAATAAAACAGTTGCAAAAAGAACAAGAAAACGGGCTTTGTCTTTAAATAAGTTAGTGGATCAAGGCACGACAGCTGTTCGAGCACCAACGGATCAAAGCATCATAAATAATTGATCAAAGATAAGCGCAGTTTGCGTCAAGTTCAAGTTGCATATATATAACGACTTTGAAGATACAAATGACATATGTCATGAGGTCTACTTAATCTGAATGTATAAATGACAGTCGCAACAATTCCTGTGCTGGGGTTAAAAAATTAAGCAAAACTAAAGAGTTATATTTTCCTCACACCATACGTACAATATTATCAAATGTATTCAAGTCAACTTTTGGACATTGATAGACATGCCTTATTCTGCATTTTATTGTTGGCCTTTTTTTTTGAACATCCTGGGCTGATGGCTCCCATCTCTAAGAGGTTCTTTTCGCTTTTTTGCGAAACACCAACAGTGCAAATTCAATGCATACAATATGTTAAAAAACATTGAGTACAGCATTAAAAGCACATCAAAGACATAGACAAATTCTCAAACATTTGAACATTAAACAATAGTCACCCGTTGACATTTGTTACAAGGTATATACCGGCAAAATGTGTACATTGCGATGAAACCAATGCAGCCATTCAATATTTTGCAGATTTATTCCAAATCATACAGTTTACATTAGAACCAAAGGAATGCTGCTCTGTATATTCTGATATGCGTTTTGTAAACACAATATTTTTTTGTTATAAAATAAGTCCTTAAAATATAAAAAAAAAACATATCGTAAGAGAAGAGAGAGGCATCCTGAGAAAAAAAATAAAGGGATATGCTACAGGTATCTAAATATCTAAAGTAAAATATCCCCACCTTGTTATAATGCATACGGGCAATGCTAAAGTTCATATGAACATCAAGACGCATCTCTTTGATCAAGTGTCGGATTTATTTGACAGCTATAATACTTTTACGATAAATCGTCATGTATATGTCTCGGATAAAGCCATTATAATGCAACAATAAGACAGATATCAGGTTACAATGGATGACTTGTTCGTATTTTGTGATAATAGACACAGAGGAGTCTTGGAAGAATTAGTTAAATTGTAACTTTTGAAAAATCTACCCACTTTCCGTCATAGATATTTCTTGTTTTCCTGTTCTTTGGTATTCCAAATAGATACTTGCGGATAATCTGTCTACAATAATTACCAGTATGGCGTCGACTTTCTATCAAAGAGATTTGTCCTTTTCATTTCTTTTGGTGACTGAGTACAATATAATCTTCCTTGAAAATCTCACAGAATATGAAAAATGAAAGAAAATAAAAAGATTAGTATGATAACAAGAATCATTGAATTATTATAAAAGCACTTACACAAGGTTAGACGTTGTCAGCCGACGGATGTGGTACTTTGTTTGAACCACTCACCCGATCGCAATTGCTTATTTTTATGAAGCTCTGTTGCTATAGCCGGGTGAACTATTATTTGAGTTGGGAAAAGTTTCGAACAACGTGGCATGATTATAAACGTATGTTCAAATGTTATTATGGGCATGTCTGATGGCAGCTTCGTGTGTCTTAGAGATCTCTGAGCTCTAGTTGTCAATGAATAACAAGAGATGAACTAAAATGATATGGTGCCCTGTATGGCGGAACGCCAAACAGAAAATCAGCACAGCTGTTGTCTAATTTTGTCTCTACTGGACTCTGTGGCATGTTGACTTTTCAATACTTGAAAATTGTTATTAAATTGTCCAGGGTACAATAACACACTGGATGATTCTGTTTATTTTGTGTGTTTCTAAGACAGCAAAATAATACATTGCGAAACGACAGGCAAGTGTTGACGAAGTCCTAACAGAAAAGCTGCAGTCTAATTTTGTCTCTAATGGATTCTGTCAGGCTAAGCTATCCAGAGTAATAATACTTCACATTTGATCTTTACCAGGTGACCTTATTATGCTGTAAAATATCCCAGTTCTCTATAGATTCCCGAGCAAATGACGTTAGCAGGGTTCCATTTTCAAATGAATGCAGAACATTGTTTTTGACAGACCACAGTTTAATATTTTACCCCACATTTATAACAAATTTTTAAGTGGTTGGAAAATTACATCAAGAGCCCACCCTACGTATCATTGAGTCGTAGCGTATGGGAATGTTTTTCCGAACGCGTGATAATTAGCATTATGTTATTTTAATTGCTGTTGTCAACAATAAAATATGTTTAAAATAAAGTGAACAGAAGTAAATAAAACATTAAATAAATTATCTGTATTCCATACGAATACCGCAACTGTAAGTACGTGCTATGAATTAATTCAACCCTTCTGGATATCAAGGAGATTAAGCGATAACTTACGTTATCCGACTTTAAATCCGGTTCTTAGTTCACTTATATAGGTGTCTATATTATATATATTATCTATCTATATTATCTATTATATATATATTAATTTCGCTTATCAATATATACAGAAGTTGAAAATCCATCTTTTTCATGTTTTCGTCTAGTCTTTTAAGTCTAGTGGGTTAACATTTATTATATCCGTTCGGGAATTTGTAGTTTACTTTTTGCTTGCTTTTTTTAGATATCAACTCTGCTCTCTTATGGTTTAAAAAAATAATGTACAGGTAAGCCTATACTAGTTTGTTACTTACAACCTAACAGCATGCAATTGGAATGCAGTTTTTACTCACGTTTGTCATATATTGAACGAAAGCATTTGTGTGTGTACTGCCATTGATCACTATTATATGAGAGAGGTACGATTGATCAACACTATTCGACGAATATCCCGTATCCTGAATGCGTTTACCATTCTGTTATTATAATAAATGTAGACAATGCCAAAGATTATATCCGCCAGTTTATATCAATTACCGGATATGCTGGACAGCTATAGCACTTTTACGATGCATCATTACCTAACTGGTTCGTACAGTTGTCATTTAAATACAGTGAGAAGACAGGTAACAACTTGAAATGGATGAGTTCTCAATAAGTATACATGAAAAGAATAGTGCTGTATTTGCGAATAAATTCCACACAGCAAATCACTATTCTGAGTTTTGCATAGTTTTTGCAAAACATTAGTGATGAATGTGATCTAATTTTAGAGGCTGCATGCAGTTTCTAGATCACACCAACACAGCCTTACGTTTACTTAACTGCAACAATAGGGTGAATGCTATCATTTCCATGCGGGTTTCAGGTGGAATGTAATGTCCTGAACGGTGTAACAGTAGTCTTTCCAGTTGAGGAGTATTTAATAATTGGGGAAGTGTACGTCATCACTCCCATTAAGAGTTTCGCGACCGCTTTGATGCTTTCTATATTCTTGCGAGAAAAGAGAAACGATGTGGATACATTTGTTCGCTTTTGTGTAGTTTTTACGGCAAATTCATTCTAACTACTTACCTTGTTGACATAACATTCGGAAAAAATACATTAATCAAGTGTTCCACTTTATTGGTAGTAAATGTTATCCAATTAAATAATGCATCATTGACTGACAGCAGTTGGAGGATTTCATTGACATCCCTCGATTGTCAACAAGGAATTTATTTCACTGTTAAATAGCTGTGGTATCAGAGCAAAACCAAACGTTTCTGTAAAATTATGTCATTAAATTGTTTTAACTGTAGAATAAAAATACCTCCGAACCACGCAATGTCCGGACCTTAAAAAGGAAAGGTTGATCTACATATTACAGTGAAAGGACAATTCTCAATATGATTAACAGCTCTGATACACCTAATCACCGAATCTATTTTGGTTCAGAAATTACTACCCAATTACGAATTCTTCTAGTTCGTTTGCATTACCCCTTGAATATGTACTGTGCATGCCTGTAACGAATTCATTGTTTGTGTAATAACATAGGTTGCCCAAATCAAATGTATTGACTAATCAATGTTATATTTAAATTGCAGCCAGATAAATAATCGTCTCTGGAATTTGTTCTTCTGGGAAGCTTATTTAAAGTCATAATACTACAAATAACCATGAACAAGAGAACAAAGATTAAAAATTTCGGATAAATCCAGTCATTACACAAACAGTTGCATTCCCTCATATGTTGCTAATTTTCCGATTTTTATTGTTTTATATCTTTTTGGACATGGAAATGTTCAGTTCATTTATCCACAGACCAATTTGCTAGAGAACGACTTTTTCCCAGAGTAACAGGATTTGTGAATCCACAGTGACACAGAATCTGTTGAGCAAACATAGCGGGGATATTGTGTACATTACAAGTTGACTTCAGTTTACTCACCTTAGCATTAAATTTGTAATCAATACATATTTTACAAATGTAACCGATTTTCCCCTGTTGGTAAGATATCAAGTACAATAGAGCATATTTGTTCCATCTTGAGGTTTAAGACTTCTGCTTTTTACCATGGTATTTTACCATTCCTTCGGGGGATCTTCAATGACCTATTGAACGGTAGTACCAATTAGCTATACGTTTCCAACATTCGAAAATCAGCCTCAAAGAGATAGAAGTAGTTTGAGGATTTGTGATTTCATGCACAGTAAATCTATCGAACGCATGAATTATTTACAGAACTTAACTCACTTAACTTGGGTATTGTTTATTTAGTAATCATGTTTTCCAGTAAATAAAAGGGTTAGAGTAGCTTTATTATGACTTAGGGATAACGAAGAAGAATCAGCAAGTTAAACTATCGCGGGGAAAAGCCAATCTAGCCTTTTACATCCACGGGTCTTACTGTGGTCGAATGTGCACGAATTGCAAGTATCGGTTGATGTCCATATTTGTTCATGAACTCCATTATAAAACATGTTTATTTGTATTATGTCAACAAATATCACAGGGAAACTTAACCAAGCCGAATCAGAAATCATTCCAGCAAGATCCGAACATAACAAAATGTATACCTGTATCTGTGTTATTAATCACCTTCTCATCCAAAAGTTCCCACGCCATGCCATTAAATATATCGATAATAGCTAGCCCTAAGCCTTAGCTAAAACAAATCATGGACGCCTGAAACAGTATACAATACAAGACAGTTTCACCATATCTATTTTTCTTCTTCAAATCAAATCAAAGTGATGTCCCGAAGCATTGTTTGCCTATACGCATTTTGATAAGACAAAATACTGCTACTGAGCATGTGGTGTAGCATGTATGTGAAAATCCCAGTGAGTTCACCAAGTTTATTTGTTGCAAACACGCTACAGTGAGGAAAACAATCAGAAAACAGTATTAAAGTGTTTTATCATGTAACGTTCTCTTACGGCGTCCAAGATTTGTTTATTTAACAACTCAGAGTGACCTGGGTGTAATTCTTAAGTACCCATATAGCTGCTTGCTATAATTTGTCAGGAAACCCGTGTGTACGGAAGTAATTTAGTTCAGTTTAAAGGTTTCGAATATATTAAAAAAAATAAACTTTGACTTTTCCCCCTATTGTCAGACATTTTTGGGGGAAATTAAATGTGACTGCATAATGAATTGGTCGATACTCATGAAGTACTCATCCGTCTGGATTGCGTTTGCTTCTCTTCGACGAAAGCTTGAATCTAATGTTACAAAAACATGCAAAAACAGTTGAATTCAAAAGTCATTGTGATTAAAATTGCAATAGAACAAACCACCAGGTTCCCATCGCGTCGATCAACTAAGTTTATATATCGCAAATTACATAGATATTAAACTTAAGCTCGCATAGAGAATCGAGGAATCGCATGACATTTAGGGTTATACAAAAAGATATGCGCCCATTGCATGCTTACGCATTCGGAACTCATTAATTACAGGTTGACAACTGTGTTCGTGTGAGCCATATACTTTGGCAGGAATCCCGAAACTAATATAGCTGTCAACCATAACCGGAATTTACATTTATATATTTTTCACTGTGGGTATAATTTCTGAATTGATAATAAGTATGTGTATAAGACCAGCAGAGGCAGATGCTCAATGTTGGGAAACTAGAATAGCTGTCCTTATATTCGGAATTCAAGTCAATTTTTTGTCGATGTTTACATTATATTGAAATTGAAACGTGAGATGCAGATTATCCGTCACAAATAATTACCGATGGTATATCCTCATTTTATCTGCCACGCTTTAGATATTCACGGATTTATAGAAACAACACTGTTGGGTTTAATTGAGAAGAAACGGGTTGAGCATCAATTGATATAAACATTCTGATGTAGCAAGCTATACCACCAATTTATAAACTGGAATATTAGGCCCACTTATCCTTTAAATCAAAACAATTACTGTAGGTGAAATTTGTGCTAAACAACGTTCAGAAATAGTAAAATTACAACTAATATTTCCTTAATTAAATGGAAAAGTTACTTTCACTAGATTTGAGTTGCAGTTGCAAAAGTCTTATACTAGTGAATAATAACAATATTTCAGCAACGCATATCGTAAACAGTAAACAAAAACTATTTCTCAAAAAGAATCTCAATAATGCGACATTTTCGTAACAATATCGTATAACATAAATGACATTTATAATTATGCAGATCTTCATTTTGAATCATTCTTCAAATATGATATTTTTAATATAGACGCAATGATACTTTAAATACGATATTACCCAAATAATACAAAATGACATCTAGGCATCATCCGATTTATTTTACATGAAAACGATATGGTATACAGGAAAAATGACCTGACGTATTTAAGAAAGTTTTGCGTGATATTTTACCTCACCGGGTATAAAAACGTTCAACGTAGTGCCGAGACATATGCCATTCCCAAAACAAACAAAAAATTGATGCCGCCTACCAAATGGTTAGCCTTTCCATTTGTCTCATTTCTCAACATGATGGTCACAGTGCTTCTGCTTAGATGGTTTGATAATTACCCCAGATTGATTTTTGTGACGGGTCGTAGGATAGGAAAGATAGGCACATAAAGAGGCTTCGGATTATTATGGAAAAAAATCTCAGCCTTCCTTTAATATTGGTCCCATTGATTCCATTGGAAGGACAATTTCCATGTAGTTTCGGTCGATTGAAGAAGTGCACAAGCGTCACCCTGAGTCGTAAAGTAAATAAATGGAAGACGTTTGAACATAACATTATATAATAAACCACTGTAAACGACACGATTCTTGGAGAGTTTTTCATTTAAACCAATGCAAACAAACCCCACTTTTGGTGTGTTCAGCTGTTTGTGAACCGCAGAGTTATAGTTCAGCTGGGTTTGGGATTGTTGTTGTTTGTTTTTTTACCGTCTTCGGATTAAACGATTCGACAAAGGCCACTGTGGAGTACTGGTAATACGAAGAAGACACATATTGCCGAGTTTGCCTAGAGACGCCAATGATACAAAGAAACGATATGAATCGAGATTGACCCCTTTGTGACAAATGTATTACAAGGAAACTAGACCATTATTTATACACATCATTTCCCCACCATTCTGCAAACACAGTCATTGTCTTAACGAATCTATCCACAGTAACGGAAGATGATATAGTAACACATACCGTAATCCCATGTAAATAGTATTGAATCCATTTCCCTCACTCCTATTTCGAAAAAAAGAGATGTCACTTCGTGTGGATAAAATTGTTATTGATGTAGATACTGTTCAACAACTGGCACCAGAACAATATAAATTCTAGCAATTTGGGTTAAGGACCATCAGAGATAGGCATCAAAGAAACAATGTCATTCAGCATTGAACCAACTCCCCTGTAATAGGCACCTAATGGGCAGCGGCCTCGTAGACTACTCAACCAAATACAATACTATATAGTTAGAGCCTAGATGTCGGACATTTTGGTGAATCACAGCCTGACTCATTGGGTCGTGTTTTCTATTCTTTCAAGGGGGTTAACGTGGGAATTATCTGAAATTATATCTGCTCTTGATAGACAATGTAATGAAATAATTATTTCATTCATACGAAATTGTGTATAGCGTGCGAAAAAAGTGTTGAACATGATTCAAGAAAGGCATCACAATGATTTTAACATCAAATAACCTATTGTATTTAATCAATAACTGAACTTTTTATGAGGGAACATTATTGCTCGGTAAACATATTTTTATATCCAACATATATTTGGGGGAAATGAACATCGCTACTCTTGTTTTATGCATTTGATATCGCAGAATGACTGGTCAGATATCCTCCATTTATCCTTTCTCATCAGAGAACATATAATTAACAGTTTATTTATTATTATAATGATTCTATCTTTGTATATTTTTTGGAGATAAAAATATCATAGATATAAAAAAATATCACATTAATTCAGATGACGACGACACCAAAGTTAGGTATGGCAGCCACATAAAATGTCCTTGTAAACAAAGGAAAATGAAATAAATTATACCATAAATATCTCAACAAGAACTAAAATACTATTAATTCAACTGATGATACCGTTTTTATATAAACAAAACGGTCTGAGGTGATTAGTTTGAAGCTATAATAGTATAAGACCGAAACGTTAAAATACAGCACATAATCACCCCGCAGCCCATACTAAAGTTGTTATTCTTAATATTCAATAGCAGTGTGGATCCACATATCATAAAAAGGCACCTTAACTAATGGAACCGTTGTAATATAAAACTGTTTTATTGTTTTTCACTAAATGTTAACAACTGGTAAATTACAGAAAGATCCACCCCAAATAAACATTTGATGAGATATTTTATTACTCCAGTAGAAAATCTTACCAGAACAAAATGACTATTTGAGATATCTGCTGTTTCCGGGTGGAATTGTGTTTGGCATGGTGTGTCTTCTTGTACATGCTAATCTGAAGCCTTGTTGTGACTGGTATCTCTTCTCCCACGACCTGTCCAAACAATCAATCAACATACACTATCAAGCCAAATAAGCAGAGATTCAGTGTCCACTAAATTGCAAAATTTAGCAAATGAAAAAGGCTTATCTGTTTCACGGTAGAATAGATCAGGGCTGACCATAGTCACCTAATATGATCAGCAAATCCAAAAGGTGGTTGTATTCATTCGGAATATAAAGAGAGATTTGCAATATATTTGAACCATTGAATTTGATATCTTGGATCATGGACTGACCCTTTAAGAGAAAACATTTATTGTACAAGGCTTAGCAAAGACATGTCATTTGTACTTGTTTTGTATCACCAATTAACCTGTGGATCCGTGTGGCATTCATAACCTTAGGATGCTCCAATAAACCAACCATTATTGCACTGTTAATGTAAATGGTTTTAATAAATAGGTTCATTTAGAGTCATGTATGGTATGGTTCAGTTATATCAGTCCAAAAAGTGTTCAATAATAGTTGGCGGCGTATCGCTCAAAACCGTTTTGAAAGTGATTGGTTTGTAAACGATGCTTGAATGTACACCAAAGCGTCTCCAGCTAAAACAAATCGATGAGTTATAAAGCATAAAAAAAGGGATTATTCTGATATAACGTTCCCAATATGCCAGAAAAAAGATAAGTGCGTCCTAAATATTTGATAAAGCGAGTGTACATGCTTAGATTATACTGGTCGTATGATGTCTGACTGAGATCCGTTTATACCTACAAATAATGAAAATCCATTTATCAAGACATCCCCAACTCAATATGTCAAGTTTAAATTAAAACAAATGGCATGTGAACGAATATTGGATTAAGTTTGGAAGTACTCTTTTGGTAAAAATAAACACATCATATATGCTTGGTTACGGTCTCCTTGAAGCCTAACATGTAGGCCGCATGCTGATGTCGAGCGAGTTATTCCAATCTAGCAAAAACATAATAAGGCAGTTGCAAAAATAATGTATTTAAATATGTTATTTGGATCAAGGCACGACAGCTGTTCGAGAACCAAATGACCAAAAAACATTATGATCACTCGAAGCATTGAATTATTATAAAAACACTTACACGAGGTTAGATGTTGTCAACGGACGGATGTGGTACTTTGTTTGCATCACTCACCCGATCACAGTTGCTATATTTAATGAAGCTCTGTTACTATCGCCGGGTGAACCATAATTTGAGTTGAGCAAAGTTTCGAACAACGTTGCATGATTATAAACGTATATTCAAATGTAGTTACGGGCATGTCTGATGGCAGCTTCGTGTGTCTTAGAGATCTCTGAGCTCTAGTTGTCAATGAAGAACAAGAAATGAACTTAAATGACATGGTGTCGTGTATGGCGGAACTGACCTTTCAATAGTTTAACAATTGTTGTAAAATTGTCCAGGGAACGACAACACACTGGATGCTGCTAGGTTTTTGTTTTTTGCTGTGTTTCTATAAAAGCAAAATAATACATTCAAGTAGAAACGACATGCGAGTGTTGCAAGAGGAATGCCGAACAGAAAAGCAGAATAGCTGTGGTCTAATATTGTCTCTAATGAACCCTGTGACATGGTGTCCATAGGCTTATCACTATAATAATACAATAATGTGGTATTGTATTCCGAAACTGACTTTTCAACAGTTGAAAATTGTTGTTAAATTGTCCAGGGTACGATAACATACTGGATGCTTCTGTTGTTTTTAGTGTTTCTAAGACAGCCAAATAATACATTCAAGTAGAAACGACATGCAAGTGTTGACGAATGCCGAGCAGAAAAGCAGCCTCGTTGGGGTCTAATTTTGTCTATAATGGCTTCTGTCAGGCTAATCTATCCAGAAAAATAATACTTCACATTTGATCTTTACCAGGTGACATTATTATGCTGTAAAATAACCCCGTTTACTATAGATTCCGGAACAAATCAAGTTATCAGGGTGCCATTTTCAAATGAATGCAGAACATTGATTTTGATAGACCAAAGTTTAATAATATAGATTGATATTTTTTTCCCACATTTACAACAAATTTTAAAGTGGTTGGAAAATGGCATCAACAGCCCATCCTACCTATCATAGCGTATGCGAATGTTTTCCGAACGCATGATTATTAGCATTAGGTTATTTTAATTGCAGTTGTCAACAATAAAATATGTTTAAAATAAAGTGAACAGAAGTAAATAAAACATTAAATAAATTAGCTGTATGCCCTACGAATACGGCAACTGTAAGTACATGCTATGAATTAATTCAACCCTTCTGGATATCAACGAGATTAAGCCTTAAGTTAACGTTACTTGACTTGAAATTCGGTTCTTAGTTCACTAATATGGGTGTCTTAACTTCTGCCGTTTGAGAGGAAGATAGCTATTTTGATCAAGAAACTGTTTTCTCAATTTATGTTATGCCCAACCCTCACTTAAGGTACATTTTTAGTAGGCATGATTATATATATTTATTTCGCTTATCAATATATACAGAAGTTGAAAATCCATCTTAGTCATGTTTTTTTTTTTTAAGTCTTAGTTGGTTGACATTTAGTATATCAGTTCGGGAATTTGTAGTTAATTTTTGCTTGCATTTTTCAGATATAAACATTGCTCTCTAATGGATTAAAACAAATGCACAGGTAAGCCCATACTAGTTGATTTACTTACAACCTAACAGCATGTCGTTGAAATGCAGTTTTTACTCACTTTTGTCATTTACTGAACGAAAAAAGTTTGTGTTTTGCCATTAATCACTGTATTATACGATTGATCACAACTTTTCGGCGAATATCCCGCATCCTGTAGGAATTTACCATTGTGTTATTATAATAAATGTAGACATTTCCAAATATTATATCCGCCAGTTTATATCAATTACCAGATATGCTGGACAGCTATAACACTTTAACGATGCATCATTATTTAACTGGCTCGTACAGTTGTCATTTAAATACAGTGAGAAGACAGGTGACAACTTGAAATGAATGAGTTCTCAATAAGTATACATGAAAAGAACAGTGCTCTATTTGCCAGTAAGCTATAGACAGCAAATTACTATTCTGCATAGCTATGGCCAAAAGCTCGTTATGAATGTACCTAATTTTGGAGACTACATTAATAGAACACCAGCAGTTACTAGATCACACCAACAAATCCTGGTGTTTCTTTAAGTAGAAAAGTACAGTAAATAATATCATTTCCATACGGTTTTGTTGTGGAATGTAACGTCCGGATCGGTGTGACAGTAGACCTTCCTGTTGGGGGGTATTTGGAAATTGTGTAGGTCCACGTCATCACCAATATTAAGAGTTTTCCTTTTTTTATATTTATGCGAGAGAGTGGGAAGTTTTTACGGGATTTTCATTCTAACTATAAACCTTGTTGACAATCAAATGTTCTATTTTATCACTGGTATTAATGGTTTTCCCTTTGTATATTCATGGGAGAGAGTGGGACGTGGGAATAGTTTTCACAGGAAATTCATTCTAACTATAAACTTTGTTGACATTACATTCGGAAAACTTATATTGATCAATTGTTCCACTTAATTGGTAGTAAATGTTATCCAATTAAACTGACTGCAGTTGGAAGATTACATTGACATCCCTCGATTGTCAACAAGGTACCATCGTCAGAATGTATTTCACTGTAAAATAGCTGTGGTATCAGAACAAATCCAAACGTTTCTGTAAAATTATTGTATTGAGTTTTTTTAACTGTAGATTAAAAATACCTCACAACCACCTGACCTTAAAAAGGGAAGGTAGATCTATACATTACAGTAAAAGGACAATTCTCAATATGGTAAACAGCTCTGATAAACGTGATCACCGATTATGTTTTGGTTCAGAAATTAATACCCTATTACGAATTATTCTTTTTCGTTTTTATTACCCCTTAGATATGCACTGTGTATGCCTGTAACCAATTTATTGTTTGTGTCATAACATAGGTTATCAATGTTAAATTTAAAGTGCAGCCAAATAAATAAATGTCTCTGGAATCTGTACTTCTGGGAAGTTTATTAAAAGGCATAATACAAAACATTACCATGGACAAGAGAACAAAGATTAAAAAATGCGGATAAATCCAGTCAATACACAAGAGTTGCATTCGCTCTTATGTTGCTAACTATCCGATTTTTATTGTTTTATATCTATTTGGACTAGGAAATGTGTACTTCATTTATCCACAGACCAATTTGCTAGAAAAGGACTTTTTTCCCACAGTAACAGGATTTGTGAATCCTCAGTGACACAGAATCCGTTGAACAAACAATACAAGTTGACTTAAGTTTACTCGCCTTAGCATTCAATTTGTAATCAATACATATTTGACAAATGTAACCGATTTTCCCCTTTTGTTAAGATTTTAAGTAGAATAGAGGAAACTTTCTTTCCATCTTGATGTCTAAGAATTCTGCTTATTATTCTTTCGGGGGAATTGACCTATTGGACGGTAGTACCAATGAGCGATACGTTTCCAGCATTTGAAAATGAGCCCCAAAGAGATAGAAGTAGTTGAGGATTTGTGATAGATGTTTCAAGCACGGTAAATCTATCGAACGCATGAATTATTTACGGAACTTAAGGCACTTAACTTGGGTATTGTTTATTTAGTAATTATGTATTTCAGTAAATAACGAGTCTATGAGTTAAGGTATATTAACTATGACTTAAAGATACCAAAGAAGAATCCACAAGTTAAGCTGTCGCGGGGAAAAGTCAATCAAATTTAGCCGTTTACATCCACGGGTCTTAGTGTGGTCGAATGTCCACCAATTTCAAGTATTGGTGGATGCCCATGTTTGTTCATATGAACGCCGTTTTAAAACCTGTTTATTTATATTCTGTCAACAAATATCACAGGAGAACTTAACCAAGACCAAATCAGAAATCATTCCAGCAAGATCTGAACATAACAACATTTTTACCTGTATCTGTGTTATTAATCCCCTTCTCATCCAACAGTTCAAACGTCATGCCTTTAAATATATTGATAATAGCTAGTCCTATGCCTTAGATAAAAGCAATGAAGAACGCCTGAAACAGTGCACGGTACAGGAGATTTTCACAATACCATTTATTTTCATGAAATCAACTCAAAGCGATGTTCCCCAGAATGATTTCCCAGTACGCATTTTGACCAGAAATAATACTACTGATCATTTGGTGTACACGAATATTAATTAACGTTAAGATTGAATGGTACATGTATTTACTGCAACGGTCAGCTTGATACAGGCATAACTCGGTCAATCAATCTAAAATGGTAGTCTAATGACAGCAAACAAGGCTTATGCACGTACATGTACGGCAGTATAATTTCTGAGATGGTTATTGAAGTTATTGCATCGCAGTGATATCAAATGATTACCAACATAAATCATTAACGGAAACTTGTTTAAACACGTAGGCATATCGATACTCCGGCTATTAAGTGGAAGTAAAGTTCTCATCAGTATGTTTACAAATAAGGTAATATAACGGTTTATGTCAACATTCCAGTAAGTTCACTAAGTTTATTATTTTGCAAACAGGCTGCAGTGAGGACAAACATCAGAAAAGAGTCTTAATGTGTTTTATCATGTAACGTTCTCTCAGGGCGTCCAATATTTATTTATTTAACAACACTGAGTGACCTGGGAGTAATTCTTAAGTACGCATAAAGCTGATTGATATAATTCGTCAGAAAACCCGTGTGTACGGAAGTATTTTAGTTCAGTTTAAAGATTTCGACTTTATAAAAAATAAACTTTTAGTTTTTCTTCCCATTGTCAACCCTTTTTAAAAAATTAAATGTTACTGCATAATGAATTGGTCGATACTCATGAATAACTCTTCCTTCTGATTTGCGTTTGCTTCTCTTCGACGAAAGCTTGAATATCATGTTACAAACCCATGCACAAACAGCTGAACTCAAAAGCCATTTCGATTAAAACTGCAATAGAACTAACCAACAGGTTCCATTCGCGTCAAACAACTAAGCTTGTACACCCCGAATTGCCAAAATAATCGACGAATTGAATTGTAGTTTGGGCTTAGACAATAAGACATATGCCCATTGCATGCTTACACATTTGGACCCCATTCATTCTAAAATGATAACTGTCTTCGTGTTGTAATTTAATGAACTTCGTTTGAGCCATAGAGTTTGGCAGGAGTCGCGAAACTAATGTAGCTGTCAACCATAACCGGTATATATATATATATGTTTCATTGCGGGAGTTTGTATAATTTCTGAATTGATTATAACTCTATGTATGAGACGAGCAGATGCAAATTATGCGTCACAAATTATTACCGATGATATGTCATCATTTTATCTGCCACACGGGATTCCTAGTATTAAAAAAACAACAGTGATGGGTTTAATTGAGGAGAAACAGGTTGAGTGCCATTTCATCTAAACACTTCTGATGTACATGTAGCAAGCTTTACCACCAATTCATCAACTGAAATATTAGGCCCACCTTTCGTTCAAATCAATACGATTGCTGTAGGTGATATTTGTGCTAAACAACATTCAGCAATTGTGAAATTACAACAAATATTTCCTTAATCAAATGAAAAAAAGGTTACTTTCCTTACATTTGAACTAATGGCAATTGCATACGTCTTAAAACAGTTAATAATAACAGTTGTAAAATTCCAGAAACCATTTATCAAAACGAATCCAATGTGTTCAGATCATTTTTTGTAGAGGATCGTGACAACATCTAAATGTGTATAACTGGCATTATACTAGAATATAGTATTTGCCATGCGAGTCTTTTCTTTTTTCCCAATTTAATGACGATTTCGGCAAAGTCGTTGGGGCTAACATTAAGTTTGCACTAAGAGAAATGCATGACTTTGGAAGTTTATCGAAAGTCCTTTCTTACGTATGTGCAGCCATTTTGAATCATGCTTCGAATATGGTATTTGTATTATTGACGCCATGCTACTTTAAACATTGAATTACCGAATTAAGACAAAATGACATGCATCTAGGCATCATCCGATTTATTGTGCACGAAATAGATATGGTATACAGGCAACATAGCCTGACGTATTTAATAAAGATTTGCGTGATTGGGTCTAAAAAATGTTGAACCTAGTGCTGAAACATATGCCATTTCCAAGAAAAATATTTATGCTGCCTACTAACTAGTTTTGCGACCTATGTGTGCTTAACAATTACAGATAATGTATGGCTTCTAAGGCACCGAATCTCTAATTCAAGTGGCCCTCTCCATCTCAAATCCCGTACAATGGTCAGGTGTCCAGAAAGCCGTTAAATAGATTAACCTTTACATTTGTCTCATTTCTCAACTTGGTGGTCACTGAGCTTCTGCTTAGATGGTTTGATAATGACCCAAGATTGATTTTTTGTGACGGGTCGTAGGACAGGAAAGATAGGCACATAGAGAGGATTCGGATTAGTATGGAAAAAAGGTCCCAGTCAGAATTCTATCCATATTGGTCATAATGATATGAAATTGTAAACAACTACAGAATTATGCTTTTGTACACTAGTATATGGTGTGCTAAATATCCTAGTTAAATATTGCTTTTCGGAAAATCGTGAATGATTCACTTGTTCATGTCACTGTATTTGTAAAACATAATATACAGTTCACCCAGTCATTGCTCGGAACGGATGGATGACTGAAATTGATTTTTCCCAAATAAGATCGTTCTCGAATATGTTATGGAACTGTCTGGAGACTACCTCAATATAACAAGCTACCCACCGTAGGTATTTGCATGTCTATGTTACGATCCCAGAGAACAGGTAACATTAGTCATCATGTAACCTAAGGGAATGTTCACTCAAATTGAGCATGCAGACATATCACAAATAAGGCTTTGTAATCGTGTTGCAATACTTTATAATAATATATGCATGATTTAATGAAACTAGACCAGCATTAATACACGTCATTCCCAACATTTTGCAAACACGCTCATGGTCTTATTGAATCTATCCACAATAAAGGAAGATGGCATAGTAACACATACCGTAATCTAAATGAATTATTATTTGATACAATTCCCACATTCCTATTTCGAAACAAGAGTTTTGTCATTTCTTGTGTATCATATTGTTATTGACGGAGATCCCGTTTAACAACTGGCTCCAGAACAATATCAGAGAAGACAATTCTAGGAATTTGGGTTAAGGACCACCAGAGATCGGCTTAAATAATGCCATTCAGCAATGAACCAACTCCCCCGTAAGAGGCACCGACTTTTCAGCGGTCTCGTGGACTACTCAACAGAATAAAATATTAGGTAGTTGGATCCCAGATAGCGGACATTTTAGTGATTCCGAGCCTGACTCCTTGAGTCGTGATTTCCACAATGATGTTAACATCGAATAACCTATTGTATATAATTATTGAACTTTTATGAGGGAACATTATCGAATAATGTATACCCAGCATATAGATTGGGGGAAATGAAAAATTAAGAACAGCACATAATCACCCCAAAGCCCATAATACAGTTGTTATTCTTAATCTTCAATAGTAGTGTGGATCCGCATACCATAAAAGGCACCATAACTAATGGGGCCGTTGTAATATAAAACTGTTTTTATTGTTTTTCACTAAATGTTAACAACTGGTAAATTACAGAAAGGTCCACCCCAAATTAACATTTGAAGAGAATATTTTGTCACTCCAGTAGAACATCTTACAGGAACAAAATTACATTTGGGAACTATTTGAGATATCTACTATCTCCGGGTAGAGCATTGTGTTTGGCATGGTGTGTCTTCTTGTACATGCTAATCTGAAGCCTTGTTGTTACTGGTATCTATTCTCCCACGACCGGCCCAAACAATAAATCAACGGACATCCTCAAGCCATATAACGGTTTGGTAGAGTAGAATATATCAGGGTTGATTATGGGTCACCTTATATAATCAGCAAATCAAAATGGTGGTAGTGTTTATTCTCGTGGCGGAATATGGAAAAAAATATTTGTGATATATTCGAACTATTGAATTTGATATCTTGGATCATGGGCAGACCCTTCAAGAGAAAACATTCCTTGTACAAAGCTTAGCAAGTTGAACATGTTTTGCATCAATGCGTGGACTCTTTGCATTCATAACCTTCGGATGCTCCACTGAAACCTACCATTATTGCACTGTTAATGGATATTGTGTTATTAAATACATGTAGGTATTGTATTGCATGGTTTAGTTTTATTTAAATAACGTTTTCTGCATAGGTTGGCGGTGTATCGCTTAGAACCGTTTTGAAAGCAATTGGTGATTGGTTTGTAAACGATGCTTGAATGGACATCGAAACGTCTCCAGCTAAAACAAATCGATGAGTTATAGAGCATATGAAATGTGTTATTCTGATATAACGTTCCTAATATGCTTTGATAAAAGATATGTGCTTCCTAAATATTTTATTAAGCGAGGGCTCATGCTTAGATTATACTTGTCATACGATGTCTAACTAAGACCAGTTTATATCTAAACATAATGACAATCCATTAATCAAGTCATCCCCTACTCAATATGTCAAGTTTAAATTAAAACAAATGGCATGTGGACGAATTTTGGATTAAGTTCGGAAGTACTCTTGGGATAAAAAATAAATGCATCATATATGCTTGGTTACGATATCATGGAAGCTTAACCTGTAAATCTTATGCTGACGTCGAGCGAGTTATGCAAATCTAGCAAAACATGTAATAAAACAATTGCAAAAAGAAAAAGAAAACGGGCTATGTCTTTAAATATGTTATTGGATCAAGGCACGACAGATGTTCGAGCACCAACGGATTATAGCATCCTTAAGGATTGATCAAAGATAAGCACAGTTCACATCAAGTTCAAGTTGCATACAGAATACGAGTTTGATGATACAAATGTCATATGTCATGAGGTCTACTTAATCTGAATATATAAATTCCAGTGCAGGGGCCTATAAATGTAGTAAAAAGGAACAGTTATATTCTCCTCACACTATGCGTACAATATAATCAAATGTATTCAAGTCAACTTTTGGATATTGATAGACATGCCTTAGTGTATTGTACAATAGATTGTGGACTTTTTTGTGAACATCTTGGGCGGATGGTTCCCATCTCTAAGAGGGTCTTTCCGCTTATTGCCAAATACCAAAAGTGCAAAATCAATGCATACAATATGTTAAAAAGCATTGAGTACAGCATTAAAAGCACACCAAAGGCATATCAAAAATCTCAAACAGTTTGATATTGAGCAATAGTCACCCGTACACGTTTTTTTACAAGATATATACCGGTAAAATGTGTAGATTGCGATGAAACCAAAGCAGCTATTTAATTTGATTATTATTGTGCAGATTTATTCTAAATAATACATTTTATATTAGAACCAATGAAATGCTGCTCTATATAGTCTGATATGCGTTGTGTGAACACAACATTTGTTTTGTTATGAAATAATTCCATGAAATGTAAATTGAATTACGTAAGGGAGGAGAGATGTATCCTCCGAAAATGCTATTGAGGGATATGCTTATAATAATGCATACGGACAATGCTAAAGTTATCGACATCAAGACGCATCTCTTTGATTATGTGCCGGATCTTGTTGACAGCTATAATAATTTTACAATATTAAATCACCATGTATTTGTCTCAGATAAAGCCATTATAATGCAACAAGCAGACAGTTATCAGGTTACAATGGATGAGTTTTGCGTATTTTGTAATAATATACACAGACAAGTCTTGGTAGACTTAGTCAAATAGTAACTTTTGAATAATCTACCCACTTTTCGTGAAATATATTTCTTGTTTTTCTATTCTTTCGTATTCCAAATAGCTACTTGCGGGTAATTTAGCTAGATAGTATTGCGTCGACTTTCTGTCAAATAGATTTCTCGTTTTCATTTACATTGGCGACTGATTATAAATATAATCTTCCGTGAAAATCTAAGAAAATATGAACAAGGAAGGAACATATGAGGATTATTATAATCACTTGCAGCGTTGCATTATTATAAAAGCACTTACACGAGGTTAGACGTTGTCAGCCGACGGATGCGGTACTTTGTTTGCACCACTCACCCGATCCTAATTGCTATATTTTATGAAGCTCTGTTGCTATCGCCGGGTGAACCATAATTTGAGTTGTGCAAAGTTTCCAACAACGTGGCATGTTTATAAACATATGTTCAAATGTAGTTACGGACATGTCTGATGGCATCTTCGTGTGTCTAAGAGATCACTTAGCTCTAGTTGTCAATGAAGAACAAGATATGAACTTAGATTACAATTTATCCATCAGGTTATCACTATAAAATGCAATAATGTGGTAAAGTATTGCGGAACTGACTTTTCAATAGCTGAAAATTGTTGTTAAATTGTCCAGAGTACGCACTGGATGCTTCTGCTTTTGTGTGTGTGTTTCTAAGACAGCAAACTAATACATTCAAGTATAAACGACTGGCAAGAGTTGACGAATGCCGAACAGAAAAGCAGCTTCGCTGCCATCTAATTTTGTCTTTAATGGATTCTGTCTTGGCAGACCACAGTTAAATAAGATAGGTTGATATTTTTCCCACATTAACTACAAATTGTAAAGTGGTTGGACAATGGCATCAACAGCCCATCCTACGTATCGTAGCGTATGGGAATGTTTTCCGAATGCGTGATAATAAACATTAGGTTATTTTAATTGCTGTTGTCAACAATAAAATATGTTAAAAATAAAGTGAACAGAAGTAAATAAAACATGAAATAAATTATTTGCATGTCTTACAAATGCGACAACTGTAATTGCGTGGTATAAATTAAATCAAGAAAAAGCTAACAATTTCAAAAGACGAGCTTGGACTTTTGTGTTCTGTGGCGGCCAGCTCATGTATTATATGGACACAGCCACGGGGTATCATAAAGAACAGCTTTTGCAATATTTGTATTGTAATTTTAGGCCTCCAGATAAATTGTACTTGTATGCTTACAATTCATGATGTTTTTGTCAAGCTTTGCGTATTACTTACTGGAACAAAAATATATCACGACTTTATCAGAAACATACTTAGATCTTTGTCTTCAATCTTCAAACAGTTAGATTTATGTATCTATTAGTTTGAAATCGTTAATGTTATTGCAAACCAAGAAAGAGTACAGTGAATATTTGTACACATATTTATTTTCAAAATGCGTTTATGTTTGTATAATTATCATTTAAATATAGTTAGATGTTCAATACATATATAGTTATTTTTTGTATTTAATTGGTGTGTGATGTCCTACCCAAACGTATTTCACTAATATGATGGCTTTGCGGTTCGAGTGTATGTGGAAAACAGGGAAGAAACCGCGATATCCACACCCAGTGGAAATTATTTCCTTTTTATCTAGAATCCACAGGAGGGTTCTAACCTTCCCGGATTTAGTGAAGGGTGTTTAGCAGTCTAACGCTCAAACAACCGAGTCACTGCGCGGTCCGTCAAGAGATAGAGAGCGCACATGTATACATTGACGTAACAGCAATTTTTTAGTGCATATACCTAAAATCCCATACTTGTTCCTAATAGCCTTTAAGTGTGCTCGAAAACGCTTAGAGCTATTCACATGTTTTTAATCCTGCTGTCTACTCAACATAATAAAACGTTTTGATTGCGAAAACTTAAAAGTAAAAGGAAACAACAAATGTGAGCAGCAGTTACCCCAAAGGGTTTGAAATTATTTCTGACATTAAGGGTGCTTAATATTTGTTTGATTGCTTTGAAGTGGTCAGTGCCACAAAGGGACATCGTCCACGTTGTAGAAAAATATGACTTCGTAATAAACACATCTATTCTGTGGTTCTGTAAAAATATCAAATTAACGATGTTGATAGAAGATTGTGTATCAAAGCCTATATATACAATCAATATTTTGTGGATTTGCACTTCCGACCTTCCTTAAGAGTGCACCGGCACGATGAAACGGGTACACTTCCAACATTCCTTAAGAGTGCACTGGCACGATGAAACGGGTACACTTCCAACCTTCCATAAGAGTGCACTGGCACGATGAAACGGGTACGCTTCCAACCTTCCTTAAGAGTGCACTGGCACAATGAAACGGGTACACTTCCAACCTTCCTTAAGAG
>JAVFBZ010169880.1:5131-16557 GCA_032466195.1 Katharina tunicata | reverse complement strand
AGTTCAGTTATTTATTCTGGTACTGTTATAGCAACATTAGCTGACAGTACACCAGTATATCCATTTACTACAATTGATGGCATGCTCAAACAAAACATCTACAAATATGGTATCGTGGGGAGCAGTATCGTTGAAACATTGTTGCAGGTCAGTTCATCTACATGTAAATTATTTTCTGGAAATATATTTGCGTGTTTTGGAGTGAACTTTGATGTTTGGCTTAGCAACTGGTGCACCCTTTGCCATTTTGCTCTCTGATATAAGGGGAATCAAGAAGCCGATTTATTGTGATGCCTTTTTTTTTTTTTGTTGTTGTCCTGTAAATGTATCGTGACATCCTCTTTGTTGCCCTTCGTGGACGTTGTTTTTTTCTCAACCAATTGAGCTGATACGCAGCCATATTAATAAAATAACCTAAATATCGCGTAAAACCCCAATCAAGCAAATCAAATAATTTGTTTAAAACAAACCTGTGCAAAAGTATTACTTGTCGTATGACTTGTTCATTTTCGAAAATACCAGATCTTTGTCCGAAATTTTTTTAAACTGAAAGTTGAATGTTTATGTTCCTTATGGCCATCTAATTGTGTTACCTTACTATTTGTTTGTATCATACAGGAATCAAAATCGGTACATCTACGTAACCTTTTGGAATCGGTCCGTAGGTTTGCGCAAGAAGACCCAACTGTCATGAGCAAGGACATAAACGAACATTACCGAAAGATAAACAACGAAAAGTACGCTTTCATTGGGGCTATTAAAAACGCTCCTGCACAATATATATCATTGAAAGACGAGCTTGTGGGACGGTGGTCTTGTCTTGGCCTACCCAATAATTCTACACTGACTGAGCCAGTTAAGCAAGTGTACGTTTTGTAATCGGCATAAAAAACGACTTCTGAAAACTAACGCAGGCAAAAAGTATTTTAGATAATAAACTAGGAATACCTTGTTATATGTTATAAGTTACCAAAGTAATTTATTTGTCATTGATTGTAAATGAACCATCTCATCCGGTGACTGTTGATTTTTTATCAAAGGCCAACAATGAACAAAATAAAGAAAATCTTACCAAGGATAAGACTAATGTCACAGCAAGACAACTGGGTCCGACACGACGCGACTAGACGAATAGCTGGATACAGTCGGCCTCGTGGGACATGCCGCCAAATGCAGTCGCAGACAAAGGGGACTAGTCGCACAAGCACAAGTTTGAATTTGCATTGTTGCGTGATGTTAATAGAGCAACGTTATGACGTCGTTGGAAGAAATCGATGCAGTATGAACACTGCCGACTTCTTCAGACTCCGATTGTACACGACTGTCCAGTCGCGTCTCGTCGCGCCTAGTCGGCCTGGTCTGACGTTACCTTAAGTTATCGTCGTCGCTGTTCTTGGTAGATTGTTAACATAAAATAAGTAAATAATTTTTTAAAATGTGCTTACTGGGTAGAAGGAAATCCAATTACATTGATATTTTATTATCTTCTTCAGTTTAGACGATTTAATGGCTCATGGAATTCTGCAGGCGTTGTGGAAAAGATATGGTGTTGTTCGACGGAGATCAAGCTTTGATGATGTTAGGGAAAATACCAACAGTGACCAATTTGATCTTGACGTTCTATATAGTGCATTCGTTATGCTCGTTGTTGGGATACTTCTCAGTGTTTTAATCTTGTTGTTCGAGATTGCATTATGTGCCTTAATGGGAATCAAGCTCCTGTTGAGATTGTCGCAAGGTTGAAAAGAAACATGATCATGGCAAAACAGATTTCTAACAGAAAATTTGAACTGTTAAAAACAAGACGTCACAATCGGATTTTAATACACAAAATGTCAGTACTCGTGTCACTGACAGTTGTATTCCAATTTACAGTAGTCGTAAATTTACCAACAACCTCCTTTAGACTAGATTTGTTTTGTTTTCCTCGTGACTCGAAGATGCGTTTTTACTAGCCAATAATCATTACAAATATAAACTGTCAAGTTACTTCAGTTATATTTCAATTTGCTTAACATTTGTTAAATGTAATTAGAACCGCTTGTATAAATTATTTTATTATTAATGATGGCAACTGCAACAAAACTAATATACAACTAAAAATAATAATAAATGTGATAAGAAACGGCGTCACAATGCAGGCTTGTGACTACAGATTTTTATTTTTTATTTTTGCTGACAGAAGAAATCATTTAAACGGGAATGGTCAAGTTAGTCCACTTTAACGATATTTGCAATTTGTTTACATTTTGTAACAAGTAATGAGAAATGTATATATTGTATAATTTATTTATTTGTGCATATAGATAATACTGTATAATAAAAATGGATTCAGGGGACCGCCAAGGACAAAAACAAGTACAGAAAGTAAGTATAAGTTCGGATAGATTGCAATGATACATAAAGCTGCCAAATCTCCTAATGTCAAGCGCACTTGCAAACATTAGTAGGGGACTATCAGCTCCATCAGCATCATCATTCAGAATGAATACAACTAGTATAAATGCAACTGGTATTTAATTCAAACTACACAGAAAATTCAACCGACATAATTCGTGTGTATGAAAAATCTCTGGTAATAATTTATATGGATGCATTGAGCATGCACTTTTTTTGTTTAGTAACAAAAACAAATCTGAACACTCTAATATAAATGATTGAAACGAGGACAGGGCTAGCCATTATTCCAGCCAATAACGGTAAATCGCTTTAAAAGGCAAACATAAAAATTACATACTTGTGTAATCTTTCTTATATTAACAGTGCAGTGTATCTTGGTCTTAATGTGTGTATAATGGCAGTGGCCATAATGACAGCCAAACCATACGTAATTTAGTTAAAAGCCTGCCAAAAGTGCCTTGTTTATTCCAGTTCTTTGGTCAAAATTGTATACAATGTTCGATGTGTACCGTCTGTCCGAACTGCGTTTATCATTAAATATGCTTATATATTAGACTTGTTGCTTGTTTGGAAAATAACCCCTTATTAATAGGCATAAACATAAGTAACGGGATGATAGCTTGATTTAAAAAATACATATTGTTGCTAGCTACATTGTCCGACTGATATACTGATATACATTTCATATACATGGGAAGTAAACCAATATGTGACTGAAAGAATACTGACTGTATGGAGCAGTTTCCAAAATGTGGCGTCTTAAATGAGTGAACATATTCTTTTTTGGTGTCACGTCATATCGTTTACGTGTCAGTTATAAATTAACGGCATTTCTGGGAACCGCTTATTTGTGCGTTTGTTTTGTTGTTCTTTAACTGCTGTACTTAATGTCATTTCACTTATATGACGAATTTGCGTTGATAAATATGGTGGCCGTCTCCGTTACATACCCACACAAGGTCAACAGCAAGAAGCAAAGCCATACCGGGCACTGTAAAAGGGACTCAACAAAGTGGGCCAGGATGATACACTGCAAACTACTCTATACGTTCAATCCGATCAAACTTTACCAATAGGCTTACATCATTTTAACGAAATAATTTACAAACAACACTTTTATAAATGATAGTGGTAGTGTTTTACAACTTAGTCTGTGTTGCGTCACTATTACAAAGGCGTTTTATCCACATTTGTCCTCCATTAGTCGTATCACTCAATGTGTAAGAAGCTTAGTAGGGCTAGCGGTAAAAATGAACATACATGTTACTTAAATTTTAAAGACTTTACATAGAAAAAGTAGCATATCTCTTTCAGTGGCATTAAGAAGCTAAGATACTAAATCTGGCTTAAAGTCGTTCGCTTACGTTTGAATGTTCATTTCGAATGGATTTTTAAGTTGTTTAATTTTCAGTATTTGTCATTTTATCTATTATATGCTTGTAATTTGTTTTTCTTTGCTTCTTGTCTAAAATAAAGTTTTAACTCTTTAATTCAAGCATGTGCCCTGTCAAAATACACCGTGTGCTGTTTTACATTATTATCCGTCTGCATATCCTGCATAATCCCCTTTTTTAAACATTTTATGTATCACTTCAGTCGTTCAGTCTTTTAGTTTTGATCAACTCAATCATACTCTCTGTAGTTAAACCAAAGTGGAACCGGAATGTAAGGAAAAAAATAAACTAAATCATAATATTATATTATAAATAATAACATTATAAATCTAAATAAAATTAACAATTTAGATAGTTAATTTTCTTTTTCTATTTTTAAAAAGTTTCTAAATTTGCCCCACACATGTTTTAATTTAGTGATAATGTTATCTTGGAATTTGTGCATGTATGTGTCAACTGTAAAGGTATCGGGAGCTGCTTTTCTGTGCGTCTTAATTAATTGAACCCTGTAATGGTTCAGCGCACAATCATCCGGTTCAACCCAGACAACCTTAAATTGTTCAGGTTTCGACCATACAAAATGAATACCAATGGTGTCAACTCGTTTTGGATCATATATGAACTTTTGGCGAACGTGTTGTGGAAGGGGTAAAACAGTTCGGTTAGTTTTAAGCAAAGTCCGACTTCTATATTTCTCTGCATTTGTTTTCTGCCGAAAGTCTGCTGCGTGACTTGGTAATTTTGTACAAAAAATATAACAACGAATGTAAAAACTAGCAACAAGTGGTTCCTTCTTGAGGATAGGATTGATAAAAGATGTCCAATTCGATGCATTTCTAGGAATAATGAACTCATCCAAATCTGTATTCACGATAAATGTTGTAAGATTCCTATTGCGATACAAACACTCATTCGCTGCAAGCAATTGGCCAAAATAGTGAATGTTGTGCTTGTATATTTCGGGCAGTTGCCATTGAATGACTTCCACTAACCCATCTCGTTCAAGTATCGTCAAAATGTTGTTCATTCTTGCCGAAACAGACTTGTTATATACAACGAATTTGTCCACGCCTAGCATTTGGTTGACGGCAATAAACTCCAAAAACTGAGAAACGTCATCATAGTTATTTTGGATAGGAGCAAGACAATGGATGAATGTAGATTGCGAGTTTGCCACATCTCGATTGACAGTAACAAAGTGTGAAGCCTGTTCCATCAAACTGATATCGGTCATGACAGCCACATGCATAATTTTTAATGGAGAATGCACATGACATATAATATAAGTTGCAGTAAACCTACAAAAACAGAAAAAGCATGGTTTACAACTATAGAACTCAATGGATTCAGTCTGGTGTGGTGGTTTCAGGTTTTAGGGGTAGTTATAAGATATGCCAAAAGTGACCCGCGACAAAATTCCAGAGAAAGATGTTGCGGTGTAATTGTATAAATATATTTAAAAAGTATCATGCAATTATATCCCTTTAAAAACTTCACTTATACTTGGAAATCTAATTATATAAAATGTTTAAATAATAACGATGATAAGTTAATAATTTTACCTAATAATATCAATTAATTTTTGATAAATAGAACAGACAACTTTCTTGTCGTTTAGGTAACTTAACATGGTTTAAATTGTTCTTACTTTCGTCTATGGTAGTCCGGAATTGTTTGCACCTGAGCATGGCTTCTGAAGCAAGTTCCGTTCTCAGATACGAGTAAACAAGTCATATTAGGTCTACCCCCTGCTCTGTTCGTCAGTGCCAGCAGTCTGATAAATCGTTGATCTCTATTTTCGTTGATACCTTCATAAGCGGAGAAAACATGGGTGTTGTTGTCCCCCAAAACTGGATAGAATTCATCTCTGTAAATGTGTGGTTTGTGCACCCCGCACGTAAAATGTTCCATTTTTTTATTCTGCAGAAGTTTCGCAAAATAGTGTTTCGAACTAGAGTGCATGTACGACCTCATCAAAGCCAGTATGAAGAATGACGCAATCAACATAAAGCGTGAATTTCTAGTTAAAATAAACCCTGAAAAATAAAATTAATCTTATTTATTTTTAGTTTATGTTCAAATTTGATATAATATCCCAATCCATAAGTTCGTCCATTCGTTAGGGTTTGAAAGCAGGGTTTCAAATTTAGGCTAAAGTACATTAATATATCTTATAATTGGCATACATATATTTATTATCCTGAAGGCCATATCACATAGTGTGTAAAGTTAAAGCAAGTCTCACCTTATTTGCTATATTGTCATTGCCTAGGATTTGTTGTGACAAATAAAAACAAGAGGAGAGAGTGACTCACTTAATAATCCCATCGGCAGTACACTGATCAGTGTATGAGGGAGGTATCATAAAGAGTGGAAATTAAATCTGGAAACCTGGAGTCCTTTTTAACTCTGTGTGTGTATAGAAAATGGACAAATATGTTTTACGCTGTGTTTTGACTATGATTGGAGGCAGGCCTGTGCTGTTGGGGAGAAAGGGACGAACACGATCTTACCAAGGTAACCCACAATCGTCAAAGTGTTGGTCTAAACAGATTTTGTCAGTTCGGCCTTGAAAGGAAGTCTATACCAATGTTATATAAGTGATCTCTCTCGTTCATACATGGAATTAGAATAGGAATATTTAGATTTAAAGATATTCCCATAATAAAGCAGTCACGTGCTTACACGAAAATAACCATAGGTAATACCTTGAGTGTAATTTGAGTCTGCAATCCTCAGAATGAGGCGATCATTTTCTATCAAGATAGGCTGTCACATTGACCATAATTTCATTTTAATTATAATTGTATGTTAGTGTATTCAACATGTGTTTGAGTGCTAGCCAGTGAGTGTGATGAGTTACTGCTTATGTCTAAATTTACACAGAAGACATGGCAGTTTTGTGTTACCCGAAAATATTACCCCCAACAAAACATGAATGGGCCATGAATCTACCATCCCCACTTCTGATGTTCCCACCAGCCCCATATTGAGTTTTTAAAGTAAATTGTTCTCAGACCACAACATTGCAGCATTCCAACGAAAAAGAACATACGGTAGTTTAGAAATACGTTACATCTTTCCAAAACAAGTTCACGTTTTCCTTTGCTAAGTGTAAACTTAGTTCAAAATAAAGAAATGTTTGAGAATTTACTAGAATGAGCACTAAATGGAAATAACTCCCTTTGACTAGTACGCGCAACTGAACTGAATAATAACAAAATTCTTGGATGCACACAAAATAGTCCAGCAACAAAAAAGTCATTACATCATTGGTTATGACACCATCAAACTTGTTGCCCCTGTGCAGTCTCGTGTGGACATTGTCTCCTTGTTGAAGTTCTTCATGTACCCTGGAGAACAACTATTTGTTACGCATTATAAGATGTCCTGTAAGTACCATGTGTAAGGTAATTTACCTTATATTTGGTTCACAGTCGGTATCCGAAAATACCAAGTTTTGAAATTTAATGTTGCCAATTATGTCATTATCAATACAAATGTTGTTCATTGTGAGAATGACGTTTATAGAAAATCTTGGAAACCTGTCATGGAAAACACAAAATTTATCGAAATTGTTGTATTGTTTAAGAATAAGGTTTATGCAAAATTTTAAAGCCCTCTATGAAGCAGTTAAGCTTCTTTCTTGATAAATTAGTCTATATACAGGTATACCTTTTTCTGAAAAGAAATGTTACCATGGAAATCTCAAATTTGATAGAAATCTCCCTATTTTTAATACGAATGAAGTTCAGTGTGAGATAAATGCGCAATATAACACTCACAACAAACACTCGATTTCAGTTGAACAGTTTAATATGTTTGTTACAGTTCAAGTGATCTGGTTGATCTACTGTTTGTGTTATACAGGATGTGAGGTTTACATTGAAGATACTGTCGAACAGTTTTGTTCTAATATTGCACATCTTGTTCATTTGCTTTGTGTTTCATTTAGCTTGGGGTTTTGGTTGACTGTAAACATAGAGAATAGTACAAAATAATTACAATAGTTTTACTTTATACAATGGTGGGTTTGTGAGAACATGTTAATTCAAATAAAAGAGCTCATCAACTAATGCGTTATCAGAGTTATGTGCCAATACGTAAACAAATCATATAAACGATATACAATATCGTATATTTGTGTGCCTTATCAATTACCAAAACATATAACGTCTATACCCTAAGTTATACTTGTTTAAATCATCGATTTATCCATCATGTGATTATTTCCATAATTCCTTATAAAAGACATGGTAAATACAACTTTCCATGGCAGATTACAACAAGAATAATTCTTATTTATACATTTTAAAGTAAACGACATGACATTTGGAATCGCGTACGCTAACAGTGATATGTGCGTAGGCGTATAGCGATACATAACCCAGCCGCAGTCACAGCACAACAGGTACCAAAGATCATAAAATACAACCTAACAATGTATTTCCTACACACTAACTTGAATGAAATAAACGCTATAAAACTTTATGCATCACCACATAAACTACATTCTACATACCGCTTTGTTGGCTTGCGAAACAATGTTTTAGTCTCAAGGCAAATTTCAAGCCGGCGTTAGTCTTGTCTATATCGAAAGGAGAGCCTTTCAAAACCTATACGCTTGCTGGTCAACATAAAACCCAAACCTGAGACTAGAGCGTCGATCGGATTAACGTTCATGACACAAAATGATTTGAGTTATAAAATATATTTCTGGCTGTTCCTCAGGAACACAATTACAAAAATCATTCCCAAACGACCAAGATAACAACATTGTTTAACTTTATCAGTTACAATACAAAAATGGTTCCTACAAATAGCTAATGGTTATTTAAGTCGGCCTCTAAGACAACACAGAGCTTGTCAATTGGTCGTAACATTACATTAGATTTCGTCTTCACTCGAGCCATTCTAACCAAACCCTTTCTATCTGGTATAGCTTCAATAATTATATCAAGAGACCACGCACTACGTGGTGTGTTGTCGATGAGTAACACCAAGTCACCAACTTGAAAATTCCTACGTGGACTATTCCACTTTTAGCGAGACTGCAGGAGTTGAAGGTATTCACTAGGCCACCTGTTCCAAAATATATCAGCAAGGTATTGGACTTGCCGCCAACGCCGTAGGACATAGTTATCTGTATTTTGGTCAATTCCAGGAGGAAGACTTTTTCCAGTGGAATAATGTCGTAAGTTATAGGGAGTAGGTTGTTGATGGTTGCCTCGACTTCCGCAAACAAAGTTTGTAACGTCTCATCCTCCAATCGTATGGCTTGTTCCTTCAAGAGTGCATGGAAAATCTTGCGGACAGTTCTGATCATGCGTTCACACACGCCACCGAAGTGCGAGCACGCGGGAGGATTGAACTTCCAGGTAATTCCTAGTTGACTAAGGTTGTGGAATTTGCTGTGATTCCATCTGTTTATGTCTTCTCTGAGCTCGCGTGCACAGTCAACATGAGATCAACTTTTGAAGGGATTTATGTACCTTTGGCAAGGTGTCATTAGGTAGTCTATTTCTTTTCAGAGTCGATATCTCATTAGTGACGTATTGGTGCTGGGTAAAACGAATCAAGGACCTTTCTGCAATTTCAAGTAATTCTGGGCTGAGGTATTCTGCATTCAAATTCTTTCGAATGTCCCTAACCGTACCAATTGTAGTGTCTGATGCCGCACATGGTTTGTTTACTACTCACGCGTTGCTAAAGGATCTCCAACGCCTTTAAAATCCAAGCAGTTGCTCGTTTAAGCTTGTTCCAATCTGAGTAGTGGTTAAGAAGTCTAGATATTGAATAATCGGCGTCTGTAACGGAAGTGACAAAAACAGGGCGTTTCACTTCGGGATCCTCTGACGATAAAAATGCGTCCGGAGACTGGGGTCATTCAATCCTGTCTCTCCACAAGAAATGTGGACCACATTTTATTTTCAACAAATTTGTTCATTGTTTGTCCCCTGGATGCTCATTCAGCGGGGTTGCTGCTGCTATCTACAAATTTCCAATGGAAAACATCTGATGAGTTTCGAATTTCTTCAATACGATTTGCAACGAATGCTCTAAATCGTGAATTTTCATTACAGATGTACTTCAACACGGAGGTACTGTCAGTCCAGAAGAATATGCTGTCGGCAGCCATACCCAATTCTTGGATAAGTATTCTGTGAAATCCTAACTGCGATAAGGGCAGCTGTCAACTCCATGCGAGGGATTGTTACTTTCTTCAATGGAGCAACACGAGACTTACCGATGATAAACGAGCAGTGGACCTTTCCATTGTTGTTCACAAGACGATAGCAAGCGACAACACCATATCCATCATTGCTTGCGTCACTGAATATATGGACTTACAACTTTTCCAAAATGTTCAGGCTTATAACAGCGCTCAATTCGGACATCTTTTAAACGGGGTAAATCAGCTTACCACTGTACCCATCCTTTGAGATTCTGTTGGGAAATATCTTCATCCCACCCTTTGTTCAAAGCACAAAGCTGCTGTAGAATAATATTTGCTGTCAGTACGTAAGGAGAAGCAAATCCCAGCGGGTCATAGACAGAGCTAACTATCGGAAATGGATCTCCGTGAAGGTGTCAGGGTCTTGGGAGTGATGTTAAATTCAAATATATCAGATTCTACCGCCCAATGAACGCCCAATGCTCTTTCATTTGGGAGAGTTCCGTGTTCCAGGTCGAGGCTCTCAATATCCTTGGCTCTGTCTTGGGCTGGAATATTCTGGATAACAACTGAACTATTACTAATCCATTTAGATATGTGGAAACCTCCTTCATTACACAGTTTGGTTATATATTCAACCATAGCAATAGCATATTCATTCGACTCCACAGAGAGCAAACGATCATCGACGTAAAAGTTCCTTTTGATCGTGTCGGTAACAGATTTGTCAAAGTCTTGTTGATTGCCTAATGCAGTGCGCTTAAGAGCAGAGTTGGCACAGCTCGGAGAAAACACGGATCCAAATAAGTGAACAAGCATCCGATGTGCTACTGGTTCCTGTTCAAGTCTCCATCAGGCCACCAATATAATCGCAAACAATCGATTCCATGTTTCGGTACCCGCACTTGGTAAAACATAGCATCTATGTCTCCCATTAAAGTCCCCTGTTCTACTATAAAGCGCATTAACACACCCAAAAGACTACTACTACGCAGGTCTGGACCCTGGAGTAATAAATTATTTAAGGATACTCCATCATACGATGCGGTACAATCAAATACCACTCTGATTTTATCCTTTTACGTGGCTGGTATTCCCCATGATGAGGTATAAACCACACTTTACTACCTTGACGTTCCAGATCGTCCTCTTGGACTATTTCAGCATAACCATCGTCTAGGATCTTAGCCATTAAGATCTTATAATCTTCATGAAACTTTGGGAACTTTCTCAATTTGTAGTCTAGTGAACGTAAACGACTTCTAGCTTGTGACTCATTGTTGGGCAGTATGACGTTGTCATTTCTAAACGGCAGCGGAATTTCATAATGGCCGTCGATCTTGCGGATTGACTGATTGACCTTGTCAAGAAACCTTTTATCGTCTCGAAACACCGTTGGATGTACCCCGTCACGCAGAGAACATGTCCGTTTGTTTCTGCATGCCTTTGTCATATGC
>JAVFBZ010169869.1:0-16557 GCA_032466195.1 Katharina tunicata | reverse complement strand
CTTAAAGAGAACAGAACAGGCCTCGTTGAAGGAAGCGAGGGTGCTACTATTCCTATGAAACCTTATTATTTGGGATTGAATAATTCCCTTAAAAGTATGCGGCGGGTGAAAATAATTAGCATGGGTTAGTTGATGGGTATCTGTATGTTTAAAGAAAACCTTATAATCCAACATCCCTGTTACAGCGAGAATGAAACTATATATGTACGCATCACCTTAGTTAAGAAGTCGTGTGAAACACAGTCTTTCTCTATATATAATCTGCACGTGAAAAAGACGAGAAAGTTCCCCATAAAATAGAATCCCCGAGATGTACTGATTGCATAACACAATGTAGCCATATTATGAATTTATTGACTTATGTGATTGGTGTTTTACATCCTACTCAACTGTATTTTACCTATTTGGCGACTACGTTGCCGATGTAGGTGAAGAACTAGGAAGAAACCTTATAAAACCCACCCCGCAAACTCAGCAGCCATCGCAAAACCTCCCTCCATAGCTCCCTTAGGGAGAATCGAACCTATTCCGGGTACAGTGAAGGGGACTCCGTAGTCCAACGCTCAACCACGGAGCCACAGCGTGGACCCGCCATATAATAAATACATTTCTGAGAATTTTGAGGCAATTTCATATACTAAACAGACGAACATTCACACAAATTTAGTTTTCGTTACCAGATTAGATAGGTTAGAACAGTTGTTAATCAAGATACAATAATCATCGACCTTTCATAAGAATGATTTCTTTAATGTAGACCAAATAAACGTGTATTTGTGCGAAATGTGAATCATACATGTAGTTACATCGTATAGTTCATACTATATACTATATAAGTATGTAAGTACCTGGAGATCCACTGTTAAAATATATTTCACTTATATGGCGGCGGTGTATTCCAACAAAAAAGAGCAACACACGCCTAAACGCCTAGTCACTTGACTAGCTCTGTTGAAAGGTATCGTTGAGAATGAACAACTACCATTACTGAATTCGCAATTGCAAGTTTTCTTTATTTTCGATATACATTTGATGTGATTTGTATTTTTTTAAACACATTCAACTGAGCAACGTGAAAGGAAGGTTACATTTGGCCAATTTATGTTCACCACATGAAACCCAAGGTCTTTAAAGTAATCCGGAAACACTCACTTAAGCGAAGGAAGACCAAGTAATTGATCATTGTGACGTGATAATGCTAATGGTATGATCGATTTAAAGTCTCGCGTTACTATTGCACTTTGTCTGTAACATGTGCGTGTCGATAGTACGGTTAAATCTGATATAGTTCTCTATATGAACGCTTGCAAACATTAGAATTGTAATGTTGATAGCTTTTTATCATGAAGTACAAACTGTGTAAAACAAAGTCTGTATGATCGTTATGCGACCTGTATGACCTCTTACTTTTATCTGAAACTGTTTAGCCAACTATAGCTTAAATAACACGAATCACTTTGTTTGTTTGTTTAATTGGGGTTTTACACCGTACGCAAGGTTATTTCACTTATATGACGACGTGCCAGTCCACTCGACGAAGGAATCCACGGTAAACGACGCTGTATTGCGTGTTGCAGGACAAACCATTAACAAAACAGGACACCACAACAAATCGGCATCCTGTACCCAACACGCAAAACATTAACAAAACAGGATACCACAACAAATCGGAATCCTGTACCCAACATGCAATACAGGACAAAACATTAACAAAGCAGGACACCACAACAAATCGGCATCCTTTACCCTTTAGCGCAGAGAGCACCAGGATACAATAGGCTTAATGTGACAGAAGCAAGAAGACTGCCGAGTGGAGTCAAAGTGAGCACGGCGGCATTAAGCTAAAAGTTTGCCCTCGGATATAGCACTTGTAAGGCACCTTTTAAAGAAATTTTACAGTTAGGCATCGAATGTTGTAGCTACAGAACTGTGCTATACTAAAACATTGTAATTCCCGCATCGTACAGGACAATGCGGAGCACAAATTTGAAACTTACCGGCTTATTCTTTACTTATTATATATTTTTTTCCAATTCTTTGTGTAGTTTTTATCAAAATATTGTATTTAAATTATTTCTGAGTGAGAAAAACTCGCTGTGTGGCAGTAATTTCAAAACGAAAATGGAGTTATTGAGGGAGATTTTCGAATCTTGCTGCCCTCATTGACAAATAAAATTAGCTATTACATGTTACTAATGCGCGATGTGTGTATTTTTGATATATAAAATATCTCTAAAATTTTAATTTACAAAACAGAATTGAAAATCACTAAATGGGAAAAGTTAAAACCAATTAGTGTCAAAACTTTGTACATTTTTTGTTCAGTACTGTTCTGTATCGTTTATAGGCTAATAACGATACAGATCTATGCATCTACGAATGTTGATATCATTTGATATCGCAGAGTAAACATTAAGATATCGCTTACGTCATCTGGAATTTTTCTTTTGAACATCTGGGGTTGCTTTACGGGATTACGTGGATCGAAAGATGTTCTTTTTGTGAACGCAATCGTTGAGCATTGATATTTTGGATCGTTGATCATCGGATTTTGTGTGGAATCTGATTCTAGCCAGGTTATGACATAACGTCATCTGCTCACGTTTTAGACTGCCAGCTAAAGTCTCTGATTACTGTGTTTAGTGACTCATGCTATAAAGATGCCCAACAATTTATCACAACATGTAGTTTTATGTGTCATCTTGTCTAAATATTTATTTGATGTTTTCATGATTCATCAAACATCTGTTTAATATACGAGAAGTTCGTTCTAAGACGTCACTCATGCTAGATAATCGAGGTAAATGAGACAACTGTCTGATCAAATAAATAGTTTATAGTCTAAAGACGGCCAGGTTGTAACATGTGATATTATGTCATAACTTCTGCAACTTTGCAAAGTAACATATGATATCATACAGGATTCACTTAATGATTGGCAGTTATTGGTATAATATATATACATCTTTGAATTCCGTTGGGGACATGCACATTTTCTTTCTATACATTTAAAATATAGCCAGAGACCCGAGTTCGAATCTCGATGGAGGCAAGCAAAATTAAACTTTCTCTACAATTCTACAAAAATATATATATGCCAGCACCAGATTATCAGAATAATCCAAAACAACAAACACATTTGTGGGTAATATCTGGATACAAAAGACACTATTTCAGAGTCCCTGGGCCAGTGCTTACCGTCAAGAAAGATTCGCAGCTGGATACAAATTTGGTCGTTCTACCGGGAGCCTCGGTAGCTTTATCGGTTAAAGTGTTGGCCCTGCTAGTCAGATACCCGAGTTCGAATCCCGGTGGAGGGAAGCAAACACATAAGTAGTAAATATCTGCATAAAAAATATACACTATTTCATTGTCCCTATGTCGGTCGTTTTTCTGTGCCTCTGTGGCTCAGTCGGTTAGAGCACTGGCCCTGCCAGCCAGAGACCCAAGTTTGAATCTTGGTGGAGGCAAGAAACATTTTCTTTCTCTACATTTAAAGCAAAATATGTATAAACGTTGTATTATAGGCCAAACAGAACACTTGATAAATGCGATATCCTGGATCAGTCCTATAATATCCCCTGTATATTACTAGTTATAAAAATATAGATTATAATAATCTTACAATTGTACTTAAAGTAACATACGCACTCAAAAGTTCTGAATTTTGCACTATCACAGACTGTCATAAAAAAATGATATTTTTCTCAAGAAATACAAGTTAGAGGCTTTCCAATAATTCCAACATCAAATGTGTAGATTGAAGGAGAATTTTTTTAATAACTAAAAAACAAAAAACTGAATTTTCTGTCAGAATATTATTATGTGGATGTGTCATTCAGCTGTCATAACTGAACCACCCTTAGATGCACCGATGCTACACTAAGTAAAACGTTAATTAGCCGCGCCCTCATCCACTATTCAAAATCTTAACTCATTCCATATAAGGTCATGAATCCGGAGAGATTAAAAGCTTGACTTGAGCCATACGAGGAAAAATGGCCTATCTTCCTTACGCTGAATTCGAATTATTGCATGATTTCTCCTGGCTTGAGGCAACTAGCCTTGAACCAACTTAATAATTTTCATTTCAAAGTAATTGTTTTAGTTTATGTACACACTTCAAAGTTGGTAAAAATCAAGGCAATCAGAATTTGTTGTAAAACCCTAATTTTGAGCGAGTATGTTACTTTAACGTGACTGGATACGGAACATATGACTTCAAACTGTTCTTGTTCGACAACATTGAATCATTGGGCAATTTTCTTCAGCACGGAGTTCTAAATATAGAATTTACATCAATAAAAAATATCAATATATCACAACAACTTCTTCAATAAACATCTTTATTTCTAACTTCAATATTGACGACAGTGCCTGTAATGTTAATTAAGGTGTCCTAGGCCATACAAACTATTAAGACTGTTGTAATAGTTGATGGTGATAATTAATATAATATTTCTGATATAATAAACTGGTTTAAAGGTTTTTAAGAGTCGAGATACCACTGGTAACAGAAAGGTAAATAACAGTACATTTTACACCACACCTTAGCCTAAATTAGACTTTAAAGTTCGACTTTCTGAACACGAAGATCAAATCAATTACATACTGGACCTCAGTTAAGATATCTCGAAAACCTCAGTACCATGAAATACAACGAGATCACGCAACAGGGTGCAAGTTTCTATTGTAAAATAACACATATTGCTATGTGAGCCGAGGATACTTAAAAATGATCATTGGGTCTCTAGTTTTTTCTATTTGGGACGATTGAAGCTAATTTGAAGTAAGGTAAGTATTTAAAAGAGATAAACATTTACAAATAAAAACGGGTTAAGTTGACCATGTATTACACTAGGTGAACTATTATTTTATGACCAGACATGCATTTGTAAAGATATTTTAAGAATATTTTCAGGCACGGGTCTTGTTTCACTAGGAGATCGTTTACAACCGTAGGACTACAAATTATGTCATTCGCTTAGCATTTTAAGCCCCATAAACTTTACCATTACCATTTACGTTTACAAACCATAATATATCAGAGAGTAATAAATGGTTGAAACTATCCATCTAGAAAATCGATAGATCTTTTTGTGTAGCTGTCGGGGATAATAACCTGACGGTAATTCGTTGACTGCTGATATATAACACGGCTCTTAGATGAAACCGCTCCACAACACTAGAAACGTATTATGACAGTTTTTTTTCTCTCTGTCCAAGCTGAAATAAAAATGGTTCTTCGCTCTACGCTATACCTTACTGGTGCAACTTTATTCGTTTTCCTTTAAGAAGGATAAGTAACTTAAGGGTAATGTCTGTAGGTAAAACAAAGCATATTTTAACTGATTTTCCCATGTTTGACAATTTGCGTTTGTTTGTTTTGTTTTTTGTCTGTAAATCAACATAAAAATACATTAAAGGCCTTGGTCTAGACGACTCAAGAAGTGTTAACCCTTTGTTTTTTAGCAGGTTCTTTGTCTTTCATGAGCGCGCTTAGCTGTCTACTAAACCGTAGACAATGTCCATGCCAGTTGCCGATATTCAGTTTTTGTCTTTAATCACACAGGAAGGGCGCCGGGTCAGTAATACATTAAATTTCGCTCCCAAGATCAATATGATTCCTTTTGTAGTTTTAGTTAAATTCGCATTATTTTAATTCGCATTGGAAATAGTTGCTGTTGAATAACTCTGATGTAGGCCTGGAAAAATGTATGTTGCTTAAACACAATTTGAAATATGACTTCCTATCTATTTCCATAATTTCATGCACCAGTATATTCGGCTGCACAACAACTAAGAGACGACGCAGCTTTCCAAATCTAAACAATCCCTCTTGATCGATATTTTCTTTCGTGTTACATAATATTGATTTCAACGGCTGGCTTTAACGTTGTTGTGAAAAAAGTTCAAATGTAAAACTGAAGAGATTTTTATTCTATGATTACATTAATCCTTTTTTACGATTTACTTTATCTGAGAAATGAGAATTCCAAAATATTATTGACATTGACGAAAATATTTGCAGACTTTTCCCACGAAGGCATAATTTGATATCAAAGGTCAACTAATTTATATTTGCTTAAGCCAAAGAAGATTGGATAACTGCTAACGGCAATTTCAACCGTTTCGACAGTTGAGTGACACAGAGGCTTGATAAGTCAAGACACTTTTTATGCAACAAATGTCGATCCACTTTCGTTTTTTTTTGTACACAGCGGTAAAGAACGATTTACATTTGAACCTACTTTGCAGAAACTTTCCAAATTTATAATGTTAAATCACAACGAAGTCATTTTAGAACCTAGAAGGCCAACAATGTAAATTCGAGAATCTCTTTAAAAACGGCAATCTTGTCAATACACGGTATCCTTGGAATATAGTGCTTTTTTTAGTCCACCGTCCAAGAATTATCCCATAACTGACAATATGTTTAACCTTCACATTTTATGCTATTGTTTATTGCTAATCCAAAATACACTTTTCTATTATTTGTCTGTTAAAGTATTTACAGTAGTTTGCGAAACTTTCTGTTTAAGAATTGTAGCATCTTAATGGATCAATGCTTGTTTGTAATGCAAGAAGATTTGGGTTTAAGTGTTTGACCCCTTTACATTATTAACGCTACGAAGTATATATTTCAAATCATATCAAGTAAATATTTGAACCTATGTCTCTTTATTCAAGTTTTGATTGAAATCGTTAAATCATAAAATCTATTGTTTTTAGTGTTGCACTTTTCATACACTAATTATTAATCATAATTAACACCTGTATTTTTGTGACAACTACTGACAAATACCCTGAAGCCAATTGTGAGAGTCGGATTTTATCGAATAATTATTTACGCTTTCTCAACTTCACAGGTACTGTGATTAAATCTAAAAACGGAGTGGCTCCCAAACCACATATGGTATATCTAATTTTCTTTTATGAACTTCTAATAATATTAGCTTGGACGAAATTTACTATTTTCTGAATAAAAGAGAATCTTTGTGTATGAAGTAACACTCCATTTACGATGCAAGACTCAATCCAACCCGGTCAGTCATACCAACATCTTGATTCGATGAAGCAAGAAAATCAATGTCTCTTTGTTCAGCAGTCAGCGGTAACTCGCTTATGGATCATCGTGAATCACAGCCGACTGTTGAGCTGATATATAATAAGACACTGATAGATGAAATCAGGCCATTCCACAGAATTTCAATTTTTTTTCTGTCAGTGCCAACATAATTCATTGACGCCTCGATCTATTCGGAAATAAGTCCGCCGCATAGAAATGCGTCAATATAGGCCCGTATTTGTCAATCCATGTTTCCGTTATATGAAAAGTAAATAATGTATAAATCCAATGCTCTGTCATTCCATATTTTGTTTTCTTTCGGTGCCAACACAATTCGTTGACGCTACAATCTTTTTGGGTGATGTATTGTTCATTTTAGGCAGAAGCGACTTTTGTCTTTAACCTTGGGCATGGGCATCCGTCGCTTTGTTATGTCTGCCCATTGTTCAAAAACATGTTGCTTATCTGAGAAAATGCTTGAAATAGTCCAAAGCCTCAGACCAACACTGATTATACGATATCCCAATGCACCGAGTCAGTTGCTTAATTGTTTGTTTTCCTTTTAATGTCACAGTCTGTTAAACGGTCTCCCGAACCATTCGACCCAGTAAGGCCAAGACCCCTTCACACACTTTCAGTAACATGGTAGAGACCTCCTTTCGTAGAATCTTTCCAAAAGTGACTGTCTCAATATATGACAGAAAGAACGACATAATATTAAAAATATTACTGATCGTCTAGAATTCCGATCCAAGATTTTCCAGATGTTTAGACTGAACAAACCTCCATCATGGTACTACATCGGTGATCGCTTACCAAATATCATTTTCTGTCGCATGAGAAACGCAAGCTTGTGATAGCCAAATCAAAGTCAATGCTGTCAATGAGCTAACCTTACTCCCTTTAGAACAGTAAAGAAAAGTTACAATGCATACCCTAAGGTTAGAGTAATGAGGCAGCATATGGGGGCTGTCAGTATTTGAAAAACACATTTTCAGATGTTAATATAACTGCGCTCTTTTTCTTTTTATCTTTTCACCCATTTTTTATTTCATTTTTTTCTTTCTTACAAATTCGATAGTGATGTTTGGTTGTTATGATTGAAACAGAACATATTACAGGCAGGATTAGTTATGCCTGGCTTTACAGTTTCAAAAACAAAAAAACATGACAAAGATGGATTTACAACTGGGTATATCGATAAACGACGTTTAGGCATAAATGCTAAGACCGTTTTCAAGCAATGATTCCAAATCTCAACAGAATATACATAAATGGTAAATGAACAACGTTATTAAATTCCGTTTTCAAGCAATGATTACAAATATCAACAGAATATACGTAAATGGTAAAAGAACAACGTTTTCAGTAAATGGTAAAAGAACAACGTTTTCAGTAACACTGATAACGTTGTTCATTTACCATTTAAGTATATTATGTGGAGATTTGTAACCATTGCTTGAAAACAGTTTTTGCATCTAGATCGAAACGTCGCTTCTATATATACCCAGAAGTTGTAATTCCATCTTTGTCATGTTTTTTTTTTTGTTATGTGCCCATCTTCTTAATGCAGCTTAAACGAGATCTTCAGATTCACCCAAATAATACATGTAAGTGCTCCCCTTACATCATAAGATCTTAACCTATCAGCACTTAGAATTTCAACCTGTAGTTTGGTCAGAAAATGACATTTTACAATTACAAACCAAAAGAAAACGTTTTGTTATCCAACTATGTCGATAGTCGCATTATAGTAAATAATCGTTTAAGAGATTTATCGACTGATATGACAATGGCTATATAATCTAAAAAAAGGTATAATTCCCCCTGACAAATATTCAATAAAATATTTTCAAGGAATTTGCCAATATTGGCTTGGACGGCTTTCAGTGTTGGCGCAATGAAAATTAGCAGTTTTTATAACTTTAATCTCAAATAACGTTTCTAAGACGCCATCCGTCAAAGTCAACCGAAACAAAAAAGACTTTTAATCCAAACAGAAAATCAATAATATTTTTAGTGCAGTAGTGAGTGTTAATTTACTGTTGCGTCAACTGACTGTTGTGGAGATATCTAATAAAACATAGGTAGATAAATCATTCCACACCAGAGCATCATTGGTTTATTTCTGTCAGCACCAGCATAATCTTTTGAGGCATCAACCGGTCCAGGTGTGCAAAATGGCATTACACAAGCATTACAAAACTCTCCCGGTAGTCATATACGACTTATATATGTCCGACCTCCAACATTATTGTTGACGGACAGGAAGTTTATGTAACGGAGTGGTCTAAAGCGCTTATGTTGTTTGCTTTAGGTCCCCTTAACCTCTGAGTGCGCGAATTCAAACACTCGCTCGGACTGTATGTGGGTTGGTTTGCTAGCTACCCGCTGATTGGTATGTGTCGTTGATTACATTGATAAGCCATCCCATTTAAATATTCGAAACACAATTGCTTAATTTATTTTTCTCTCAAACAACAATAATCGAAGAGCTCTATTCCAAAACGCAACAAATCCATTTTCGTTGGTTTGATAAAAATTGTCTTTTTTGCTCCCTTATATAAATGTTTCAGAAATCTATTGGTTTATGTCATAATATTTAAATTTGATACATTCATATATGTATACAAACAAAATATTATCTTTCCTGGAAATAGTAAAAATCTGCATTGCTACAACAGCTAATATCCCAATCGGTGCATATAATATAATATTCCAATGTTTTGGGATGACTAAACAAATTTAAGCTTTCATCAAAAACATAAATCTGGTTAATATTTATGGTTTTTATAGTTTCCCCCAATGATTTGCAACAAATTGAAGATAGTGTGTAGACAGTAAATATTTAATTTACTTTCGTGTTCGCGCCGATCCAGTTATATTGCATGTCTAACTGAACCATGCAATGTGATGCCTTGTAGCCAAATTGCATTGGAAAGGAAAAGCTGTTAGCAATCTTTGTGGCAGATTCCTTGTCAAATTTGGATTTATTCGTTAATAAGGCGTAGATTTCGTTGCCTGCTCAAAATTCCAAATAAAGAAAGAAAAGACAATAAAAAAACACATTGAGTTTTAAGTCAATTATAGAATTTGAACCTTAACGTTTTCTAATTGAGTCTACTTGTCGTTGTCGTAACTGTCAGCCTGTTACATCATGCTAATCTAGATAATCATTATTGAATCAATATCTTAACTATTTCTGATAGTATTTTGATCCATCAATGGTCATATTGAGACAAAGTTAATAACGACCTATGTCGATAAGGGTTTTTGGCTTATCGAAATAAATTACTCTAAAGCCATCGCATGAAACAAACGATTCTCTATCAATTTACAATAAACCTGTGTCGACGAACGCACAGCGTTAAGGTCTGATTATATGTGTTTTCTTTCAGCACATTTACAAATGAACACAACGTTGGCAAAAAAATCTTAATGTTGATTCTGCCTTTAAAGGCTTGCTAAACAAAACATTTAACGACTAGTTTAACAGTCAATCCTACCTGATAACAAAAACTCCCTTCTTGTAAGCAAATATTTCGTAAAGTTCCTTTCGGTATTTTCAGAATCACAGTTTAGTTCAGCAAATTAAGTAACTGGATAATTCTGTATCCCTAAGTTGTCCATTGTAAGGTATCCAAAAGTTCAAGATTATCTAGATCAAATGGTCTTCCTTAAATGCTTTTTAACGTTCCTTAAAATGAGAAGGTACTTTAGCCCACAAGGACTGTTAATGCTTTCAGTAGCATTGGCCTAGTCTTCCCGCCAGTGTTTAACTGTGAGAGACGGATTGGAAGTACGCAGGATTGTGATAGATTGGGCTCTGACTGTTATCTTACACGATTAACATTCAAACTTAGCTCTGCCAAAGAGCTAACCTCTCTACATTCTTTACTTCAAACCCTTACCAACATTACCTCAAAGGGTACGTCCTCATTCCAGCTACTTAGTAAATCGATTTACCATAGTCTCAGTTACAAGCTGAGATTTAGTCACACGCCTCTTCATGTAACTCTATAAAGATATCAGATACTGACGAGACTGTTCATATACAAGTCCATCGTAAGACGGCTCCATTATCAATGTTTTTGAGTTCAAACACAATAAATATAGAACTATGTGATTATTGCCTAGCGAGAACGTCGCTTGAGTCCAGTTGCTCCACAGATCTGATTAGTAACATAGGAAAACCCTCCGAACAAGGAAGTTATTGACTGATTATGGCATAAGCCCTTCCAAGAGGAACAATATAATAATACTACTTTGTCCTAGCACTGCAGACGTTCTCAATAAAATAACAGATTTTAAATACTGTGATGAAGCATCGGATGCATGAATTTTTATAGATTGATACTCCTGCGGAACACACATTTGTAATATTAGACCTGATAAGGATTACCTAAAAGGCCGTGAAACAAAAACATTCCCTATAAGTAAACATGTTTGGTTGCACTCAAATATGTAACGACACATATTATAGATATTTTGTGGCATGCAATCAGGCGGATAAGTGTATATTATTATTTTCTTTTATTTAACGTGTAACTTGGTTCGGTAATGGAATCCTCTCGTTTTGATATGCTATGAATAGTCTACGTGGTCGCAGACTAAGGTTTAATCTCGTCTTTCATATTCAATAATTCACTGTCAACAGAAACATTGTCGTTAGTGCAATAAAAGTAATATAGAGTGCCGTGTTTGAGAAAAAAATAAACACCAACAGCCAATTTCTGTCTGTGCCAGTGGAAATTGCAGTTATTTCTACCACCACCAATACTGACACCACCTTTTTTTAAGTTAAATAAACTCTATTAAAGCCAATCCCATCAAACCACTCATCTTCTACTTCCTGATTTAATCTTTGCGAATAGCGCACAATCTATGCGCGAGGTTCTGTGCTTGGAGCTTCAGCAAGTTTCAGCAAAGATTTCAAGTCCCAGTTGAGGCAGCAAAAATGTATTACTCTAGATGTATAAAAAGTATATGAAAGAAGTTTTCCGGTGGGTTTGGAAATCACTGTATGGCAACACAAAGTCGTCATATAAGTGAAATAGCCTATAGTACGCCGATAAACACCAATCAAATAACTAAATTAAAGTAAGATCTCATACGTGTAAGGTTAATTTGCTAGGATTAAGGATGTGGCAGTTGTAAACAATGAAAAACTGTTCTTAAAGTAGACACAAATCGATTATGTTAAAAAATACTCCACTACATCGGCTACACTCAGCTTTGGCAGAGATTTATTAATTTAGACGAAATAAAAACTTCTAAGTTCACTATTCAAATCCCGAAGTTCAAAAGCCAGCGGATCCCAACTTTTTTCTAGATTCATTAGTTTGTTTGTGGCATTTTAGCCGTGCTTCTCTATACGTCAAAGTACCTGATTCAAGGCAAATCTTGCTGCAGACAGTCAGACCAATGCAATTAGACGATTTTGCTACAATATAAAAAATTGTATTTTCATTAAACTGTACATAGTCAGTCAGTCAGAAAGGAGGCGATATTATGTTCGGAATTTAATATTACTATTCGAAAAGTAATAATTTTTAATAAAGTCCTATATATATATATATGTGATTACTTCTGACAAAATGTACATATATTTTTGTATAAATGAAGTGAAAGAAAATTTTGCTAGATGTATGATACCACTTTTTGAATAAATGAGTCCACTCATTTTGGGATTTAAGTGCAATAGTAATGCGTTGCTAATTTAATGTTTTCACTTGCCATCACTGTTTCACATCAGAACTTGACAAACAACAAAACATTTTAACCCCTGTGACATAAGAAATCCAACATTTGGTGAGTTCGCGTTATACCAAGGTGGTGACGGTGTTTTTCTCACTGACCATATGTCAACAATAGGCTATCTGATTGATACCAGAGGATACGTAACAAAGCTTTCACAAAAATCGTAACAAAATTAATATTTTGTAAACCAATAAAACAACTTAATCCTTTATTTCCGCTAAATCATAGATACAGGTTGAACAATAATTAAAATAATTGAATCACTCATCAGCGATCATGTTGTATATCAAATGCAACCTCAAATGACATGTCGTGGCTGTTATACTTACCGCCAACCAAAATCGTTTAGTGGAAGATGTATACCAGTGAAAATACAATTGAGATTACTGAAAGGTTATTATTATTATATTATATCATTTGAACTTTTGGGAAATTTATACAAAGGTCTTTTGATATATACTGAAAAAGTTGAGTTGTTGTTGAGATACTTTTGCTTTATGTTTCTTAAATCTGCTAGAATAAGCTTTGACGAAATTCAATTTTTCTGGGAAAGTGGAATTCAACAGTTTTTTGTAAGCTTAAACCTTCAGTTACGTTACCCAGACGCTAACCATCAAGGCCAGTCGTAAAAATACCCAGATTCCACCCAGTCAGAAAATCAATAAGTCTCTTTGAGCACCAGTCAGTGTTAGTTCTCTTACGCGACTTAGGGAGTCACAACCGACTGTTGACAAAATGCACAATATGACACTGGTAGATGAAAGCCCTACACTCCACAGAAATGCTCATCGAGCAAATTTTGTTTTTGTCAGTGCCAGCATAATTTTCCTAAAGCCTCATCTATTCGAGGAGACAACAGACGTTCGACGTTCCACACACACAAAAAGGAATGTAAACTGTTAAAGGTATCATGCAACTATCATATGTTTTGCCAAATAATTTCTTAATGTTCTCGAATATAATGGTATAATTGCATTATTGCTTAAACTAAATCAACTGTTATTTCGAACTAAGGCGTAATTCCGTTTTGGTCCAAGAAGTGCCAGAATTGTTAAATCCTGAATATATTAGGGGAAATTTTACTTCTGAGGTATCCCTCTGGTTAAGGGCAGTATGTGATTCTAGATTTTATTTATGCTATCATAATTAGCGCCGAAGGACCATTATCTGATTATATTTTCAACAACAAAAACTCTAAATTGACTAAAAGTATTTAAAAGAGATAAACATTAACATATAAAAACGGGTTAAGTTGACCATGTATTAAACCAGGTGAAGTATTATCTAGGCGTGCATTTCTACAGATATTTTAAGAACATTTGATGCACGGGTCTTATTTCACCAGGAGATCCTTAAAAATCGTAGGACTACCAATTATATCATTAGATGAATACTCGCCGAGCTGACATTCGCATAGCATTTTAACCCCCATAAACGTTGCCGTTACTATTTACGTTACCGAATCGGGATATATCAGAGAGTAATAAATGGTTAAATGTATCCATCCAGAAAATCGATAAATCTTTTTGTGTAGCTGTCAGAGATAACAGCCAGACGGCAATTCATTGACTGCTGATATATAACATGGTTCTTGGATGAGACCGCTTCACAACTCTTGAAACGTATTATGACAGTTTTTTTCTCTCTGTCCAAACTTGAATAAAAATGATTCTTCTACCCTTTACATCTTACTGGTGACACTGAATTCGTTTTCCTTTTAGAAACATAAATAACTTTAGGGTAATGTCTGTAGGTAACACAAAGCATATATAACTGGCTTTCCCCTGTTGGTCAATTTCCGTTTGTTTGTTTTATTTTTTGTCTGTAAATTAACAGAAAAATACATTAAAGACCTTGGTCTAGACGAATCAAAAAGCGTCAACCGTTTGCTTTTAGCAGATTCGTTGACTTGCATGAGCGTGGTGAGCAAGAATTATCCCATAACTGACAATATGTGTAACCTTCACATTTTATGTTATTGTTTATTGAAGTCCTAATCCAAAATATAGTTTTCTATTATTTGTCTGTGAAATTATTTACAGTAGTTTGAGAAACATTCTGTTTAAAAATTGTAGCATCCTAATAGACCAATGCTTGTATGTAATGCAAGAAGATTTGGGTTTAAGTATTTGACCCCTTTACATTATTAAAGTTTCGAAGTATATATTTCAAATCATATCAAGTAAACATTTGGACCTACGTCTCTTTACTTAAGTTTTGATTGAAATCTTTGAACTGTAAAATGTATTTTGTTTGCGTGTTTCTCCATTTGTTGTATTAGTAAGCATAATTCTAACCTGTATTTTTGCGACAAATAATGAAATTAAAAAGAAAAACACTTTTCTCTTTTCCGACTACACCCTAAAACCAATTGTGAAAGTCGTATTTTATTGAATAATCATTTACGCTTTCTCAACTTCACAGCTACTGGGATTAAATCTAAAAACGGGGTGGCTCCTACACCGCATATGGTATATCTATTTTTTTTTATGATTTTCTCAAATTATAAGCTTGGGCGAAATTTACTATTTTCTGAATAAAAGAGAAACTTTTTGTATAAAGACTTTGTAAGACTCAATCCATCCCGGTCAGTCGTAACAACATCTCGATTCTATGAAGCAAGAAAATCAATAAATCTCTTTCTTCAGCAGTCAGTGCTAATTCGCTTACGGATCATCGTGAATCACAGCCGACTGCTGAGTGGATATATAATAAGACACTGATAGATGAAATCAGGCCATTCCACAGAATTTCACATTTTTTCTGTCAGTGCCAACATAATTCATTGAAGACTCGGTATATTCGGTAATAAGCCCGCCGCATAGAAATGCGTCAACATAGGCCCCTATTTGTCAATCCATGTTTCCGTTATATGGAAAGTAAATAATGTATAAATCCAATACTCTGTCATTCAATATTTTGTTTTGCTTCGGTGCCAGCATAATTCGTTGACACTTCAATATTTTCTGGTGATATATTGTTCATATATTGTCAAAAAAGAAACGCATAGGCGAAATTTTAATAGAATTATCTCTTTAATACAAAGCGGGATAATTCAGTAATTTGTGGGGGTAGCACAGTTAAAGTTTGGTACAAGTATGTGGTAATGTTTTCGCTATGGACCGACGGCAGCGAAGGCGTATTCGCCACCGAAAAGCACCGCACGACGCCGCTGAAGTCAGTACCTTATGTGACCACCGTGAGCTGCAATCACTGCGCGACACCTCCTTGGCATAGACCGAATGAGTCTTTGAATCCGGACACGTGGAATTCTAGCCCATTTTTCATGCAGTGCATGGGACAGTTGGGGAAGCGTCTGAGGCGCTGGGTTACGCTGGCGTAAATGCCTGTCCAGTTCATCCCAAAGATGCTCAATAGGGTTAAGATCTGGCGATCTTGATGGCCATGGCAACACATTAATATTATCATCCTGAAGGTATTCAACTGTTAAACGTGCCGTATACGGCCTGGCATTGTCCTGCTGAAGGAGTTCTCTCTGTCAATCCATATTGGGAAGCATGTGAGGGCGCAGAATTTCATGCCGATAGCGTACAGTTGTCAGGTTGCCTTGTACACGCACCAGTTCACTTATGCCTGTGTAGGAGATGGCTCCCCACATCATGACACTGCCTCCAACGAATCTGTCAACTTTGGCGACGCAGTTGTTGGCAAAACGTTCATTGCGGCGCCTGTATACGCGTTGTCGTCCATCATGTCTCTGTAAAAGG
>JAVFBZ010169858.1:0-16559 GCA_032466195.1 Katharina tunicata | reverse complement strand
TTTATGTCTCTTCAACGAGGGTATGGCTCAGGCCGTACACACAATTGTAAACCTCCATCGGCTGTATTTTAGTTCAGTTAATGTACGACGAAAGCCAGGGACACGCTTACAGCCAATAACTCTACTATTTAAGACAGCAATGGTGCTTTTTATCGGGAAATGAGTTTGCTGTGGTAGTGTAGTTCTTTCCCAGTTTAATCTTCAGTCACATATTGACAGTCTTTTTCACTGGAAATCTGATGGTATGGATTTTTATTTTTATTTTCTCGTTAACTATTGCAACTGATAAGCGACCGGATGACACAAAAATCCTCAAGATTTCCCAGTGTGTTATCGACTAACGTGTTATAGCAGCAGTACTCATTCTTGAATTAACGAAAAAACCAAAGAAACAACAACAACCAGAAGCACTTAGTTCCCGGAAAACAGTTAACGTCATGGTCACGTGTCATTGAGAATACCCAAGTTGGTTGGGTAAGGCAATATCGCTATACTTTCTTTGTCATTTCCTAGCACATGGAAACAAACAAATTCGTTTTTTTACGACATAAGTCAAATCAATCAAATGCACGAATAGCACCCGTCAAGCAATTATCAGGTTCCACAGTTTGTTGGCAATTAATCTGGTGTGCGTCTTTTCGATGGTTAAGATCCACAATTCAAAGGATACCAATTCATTTCTCGCAGAAAGAGCCAATCAAATGTCTTGTTTGTTTGATTGTAAGTGTAAGGCCTGTACGTGTTGGATAGTAAATACAAGATGTTCATCAACATTTTCCATTTTGAGTGTTTATTATGTTTGTGACACACACACACAATCGAGAAAAATGGAAAAATAAAAATATATGAAGACATCGGTTTTATTAAGAACAAATGGATTGGCCCCTACCTCATTATATTAAAGATATACACAGGTTCTGAAACACAACACCCAAGTCCACAAGGCACTTCTCCACTCCATAAAATAATTCACATTATTTGATCTAAACACGTGCCTAAAATCACTGTCAGACGATCACATGACCTTTCACTACGAGATTCCGTTTGATACTTTTTCACTTTATAATGAGTACTATCATGTTTTGTCCGACCTTCACGAAATGGCGAGCATGGGTCTACAAGGGGTTCGTTTACATTTTAACGATTATGAACAGGAAAAGCAACAATAGATAAGATAGAATACCGTATAGACAACCAAGGCATTTAATTGAAGACATCCTTCCTAACTGTTAAATTGTTTTCCTTCTGAGTCGCTCCGTATAAAAAAAACATTATTAAATGCAGACAAACCGAACAGTAACAAGAGAGAGGGCATATTGGATTTTGAAATTGAACGTTTGCTTCACTAACAGATGCTATTATATATCCATGTAATATATATATCATATATATTATATATGCCAGAACCAGATTATCAGAATAACCAAAAACAACAAACACATTTTTGGGTAATTTCTAGATAAAAAATACACGATTTCAGGGCGCTGTGTCAGTGCTTACCGAAGAGAAAGATTCACAGCCTTTACTTGGATAACAAATTCGTTAGTTCTACCGGAGCCTCTGTAGCTCAGTCGGTTAGAGCGTTGGCCCTGCAAGCCAGAGACCCGAGTTCGAATCCCTGTGGTGGCAAGCAAAATTTTCTTCCTCTACATTTCCAGCCACTCACTGTATATGTCCATCTGGTCATGAAATCACAATTTACATCTCTCAGTAAGATGGCGTGGATTTAGTTAAAGGCTTGGAACGCCTTTTCGGTCAGAATACATTGGTGCATACACTTACATCAACTCTCCAACGAGAAAGACTACCGTGCATGGGTAAATAATGAGTATAATTATAGTTTGCATGATTGGCTATCTACTAACACACGAACTAAGTGTATACAATTCTTTATTTTTATTTCGAAAGGGAAGATATAATTAGTATGAAGAAATGTGAACCTAACGTATAACCGCTTTTCTATCTCTCTCAAACAATAAAAGCAGTATGAATCCCCCATTACTGCAATCTTCGCTAACCAAACGTTTTATTCCGAGCAACTCTACATTACAACCCTTGGCGGACTGAGCATCTACAACCAGAGTATACAGCTTCACAGATGATTGATTGCGTCGGATATCGTAGGCACCAATCAGATTGTGCTTGAGGCTATCGATCGAGTAGTTTGAGTGACGTCATATGATTGTAAGCGCATATTTGATTGGTTAGACGTAATTTTCACAAGGTGAGTTAATTTAACCCTTGATCACTTTATTTACAGATGGCGCATCCGTACAGTCTAGTGATAGATGCTCGGTCCGCAAAGGGTTGTAATGTAGAGTAAGTAGCTCGGAATAAAACTGCAGCTGTAGTAAAACTGATATCCAATCACACGTAGTTGGGTATAATTGAAAGTTAATATGGTGCATTTAGTATAACTAAAGAAGAACAGACCCCACAGTGATCTTGCGTGTTGCCTTTCTTTAACAAATGCAGCCTACTCGGGAACCGGTGAAACTTGTTTGGGACAGTCCAATTACCGAGACAAGCGTCTGGTGTTGTATGACTTAATTAAGAGAGACGCATGTTTATCTTGAAACTGTGAACAGCAGGGTCAGTTAGCTTAGAAATCCATCTATTAATTCTGCTTGGTGGACTAAATTGTTCCGTCTACAGCCCATAACGGCCAGTAGAGGAGCCAGTACAAGGGAAGCACGCACACTCTTGCTAGTTGCGGTCTAGAAATTCTTTTCAGGTTTCACGGTGAAATTTGCGTAAACCGACACTTTACGGGACCAGAAAAATGATGTGGTTAGACAAGATGTCCGTTTACGCAAAATATTCTAACACAAGAAAGATAGAAAGAGGACCGTGTAACAATTTATGTTAAGACAAGATTTCGTTATATTTAGGTGTCGGTTTAGAAGAGTTTCAATGTATAAAAAACAAAAAACCCAAGGTGTTTCTTTTGTAAATGATACATGACACTCTCTTATTTGTGCGGTTTGATTTTGTGCGTTTCACATCTGTTTTTGGTTTGGTAAATGTAATTTTTTATTCTGCTTTCACAGTTTGGAAAATGTTTACTTTTATAGCTTCTTATACAGTTCACCTGTTTGTTAAAAAGTTAACATCGTCGCTTAGCTACTTTTTAGTGCTCATATTTTGACCACCATTTTCCATGGTAAGCATTGGATTTACCATCTATCAATGAGCGCACTTCAGTACAAAACAGGAAAACAGTATATCTAACATCAGATAGAACAAACTAAATGTGCTTTATTCCCTCCAAAATTATTTTATTTTCAATTACATAAAGTTACCATGTCTTCATTGTTATATTATATTCATGTAACGTTACTTATAGTTAAAGTTTAGGTGAATCAAATCAAATCAAATCAAGTACATCATCAAATAAATGAACATTTTCGTACGCAAAATGCGCTGCATGTTAAGCAAAACCAAAACTGTATATTTCAGGAATGCGACAATCTTGATTCTATTAATTTGTAATGTTCTTATTTTAAAGGTTTCTAGAGAATAGCAACCTGACGAGTTTAAATCAAAATGGCATGTCTCTGATATAAATACGATCATGAACGAAAGTAAATCTTCGAAAATTAAAATTATACGGACCATTAACAAATTACCTCTTATCTGAGAATAATCAGGTTCTCATCCGTCTCAATTGGTATCCTTTAAAGAACTGATTAACTCTGACGTCATTCCGTTCCAAATTAGCGATATTTCTTTAATGTAAAGTATGAAATACCTACACACGAAAGCCATTAGAAATATTTTCTAAGCCAAATGGCGAGTGGAGAAGTATTACCACATAATTATTATTCCATGCATACTCTTCATGATGAATTTAGCTTAATTTTATAAATCTAAAGTGGCTTAAAATAATCTTAATAAAGGACCTTGCTTCAAGCTTGTAAAAATATAACGCCAGCTCTTCGTTGGGCTATTTACAAATCCAAGAGCTTAATTAAGTCAGGCTCTTTATTTAAATACTAATATCCAAAATATTTTTTAAATATTACTTTTGGCCTTTTGTACGCCTTTCATCATCTGATACAAAATAAAAAAATATTGATGTTTAGCTCTGATGTGCTACCAGTTTCTTTTACAACCAAAATGTCCATAAAGCTGAATTATAATAGTAAAAGGAAACAGTTTTGTATTAGTACCGGTATCGTTAGGTATTCCACCCTTGGGAAAATGCTTTCACGAACCATTTCTCGTTGTTTTGGGGGTACTGCGTGCTTCACAGTATAGACTTTCAATTGCTTAACTACACGCATGCATTCGAATTATATTGCGCGTCTTAACCCATATAAACTAAAATTTCACTTATAGAACCAGCCTCTCAGAAAATGGCAATTAAACCCACATAGATTGTATATGCTGCATTGTTTGTAATATTTTCGTGTCAGACATGACATTATTTTGGTTGAACGCCTACGTGCTTCGAAATTTAGTACTCCGTGTGTGTAACCTACATACGGATTTAGTCTCAACTACGGGGTTCGTCTGTGGCTTATAAAGGGGGATTAATCTGTCACTCATACAACTGACAGCGCCATCTATCTCATTGATTAACCATAGCCTGATTTAATATTCATTTAATTTATAGTGTTAATGTGTGATGTAGGTGGCAATGCCTGTTCAATGCCACTGGCAACGAGAAGCGGGTTTTTGTATCTTTTTAGCCAGTGGTGAACTCCATAAACAGTCAAATTTGATTGCGCTTCTTAACGAGTAACTCAATCAAGCATATCGTTTTTAATCAAAGTAATGGAGGAGTTTTCACTTACTTGGCTATTTATGTGCGCGAGGTTTGTAATAACTCACTGTGTTTTTTTTCTACTAACAAGGGCTTAGGCAGTTACTTACTCCATTTTGTAAAGCCTTTTGAACGGAAAGATTGAACTTGTCGTAAACCTGTTATTCCGCCGTTCGAATCCCGAATATCTTTTGTCGTTGGTGTGGAGTCCGTCAAGCTATTTATTATCTACAACCTCACTACCGTAAAGACAACAAAGGAAAAAGACAAACAGATCAGTGTTTCCCCTATCGGATATTTCAGTTCAAGCCAAGTTTGTGTACATTTTGCGCCTTAACTTTGCTAATAAGTGTTTCTCAGTTGTCGCCATTATCACAGACTATGTTTTGTGGGCCAAACAAAAGTTTTATGTTGTACCAGGGATGTTATTTCTGTCTCTATTTGGACGGGCACGGCTTTATATAAGTGTAATAACCCGCGAACAAAGTACACAAGTTCCAGCTGAGACATATAGCTAGTTCCAGACTTTAACATTTAAAAGACATGGTGAAATGTGTATTTTCCATTCCATAGTTGAACATTTATAATAATCACTTGATTGATTTACATGCCTGATTACGCCATACTGAAGATTCTTTCCGCCGTATAAAGGGCATGCCAATGCTTATGCTGGGAATACAGATCATAGGCTATTTTACTAGATGGGACAGTATTATGAAGAAGAAGTCGGACTCCAACCATGCATAGACCGTACTCGTATCTCTAACGATGCAATTTACTTTATTGATACAGCTATGGTAGAAACCCGAAAACATTATGCGATACATTCATCTGCTTTTTGTCCATTTTTAACAATGAGACCCCGATAAAATTGTTAACAGCCAGTGGGATAATATTGAGAACGGTTTCGCTTCACTATCGTCACCACACATTTAGTAATTTGTCATCACAAAGATTGTATCAGATTCTAGTTCGCAGTATTGAACGTATTAATAGTGTTTGCAGTTGTAACTCAAAAGCAGCATGTGATCTTGCATCATAGCTGGACAAGTTTTACCGCTGGCTAGTCCAAATAAGCCTGCTTCACATCAACGATAAAAAAGTATTAAAGTGTACAGGTATAAAAATATAATAAAAACAAATGATTAAAACTGACGTTGAAAATGTGACAGTTCACAGAATACATCATTTTATTATAGCTTTATTATAGCTTTATTTAACTTTATTATAGTTTTATTATAGCCTTATTGTAACTTTCTTATACCTTTATTATAGCTTTATTATAACTTTATTTTAGCTTTATTATAGCTTTATTATAGCTTTATTTAAACTTTATTTAAACTTTATTATAGCTTTATTTTAACTTTATTATAGTTTTATTATAGCTTTATTATAGCTTTATTTTAACTTTATTATAGCTTTATTATGGCTTTATTATAGCTTTATTTAAACTTTATTATAGCTTTATTATAACGTTATAGTAACTTTATTATATATTTTATATAACTTTATTCATAACTTTATTAAAGCTTTATTATAGCTTTCCTTGGTGTGTTCTTATTTTTGCCGAGTATATAAACATGTTTTTAAACTGTATGGTCAGATGGCTTTGCGATAAGCAGATCCATTTGTTTCTACTTGTCATGGGATGAAGTGTAACAGGCAAGTAATTAACGAATAACTGTATGTGAACCGCTTAAAGTTAATAGACACCTCATTGCCAAACACTGCTGTGATGTAACACGTGTGCTACATGTGGTGAACATCTGCTGGTGTCAGTGTAATAATATACATTGACTTGTTTATGGCTGCCCTGTGGTGCATTCTACATAAGACTTGGTCGTCCAAATAAGCCTATGGTTTACGAATATTATCATAGTACCTTCAGTCAATTATGCAAGACACCATGTTGTAGAAAGGGATGATCCTGTTGCTTCATCGGGTAAATGTCTCAGCCGAGAAGTTTTACTGCTCTCAAAAATCCGCTTAGGTATAGTTCAAGAGCGCTTGCTTCAATTTTTTGACATATCCCAGAATTTGCGGGCTTTTGGGTTGATTCAATTAAAATCTGAAATTACAGGTTTCGTACTTCCGTCATATAAGTGCAACGGACAAACGAAGCCATATTCCGACAGTTTTTTAGCGTACATTCTTGTTAAAAAACAACAACAAATGGTCTCTTATCCACAGACGCACTGGGTTTAGACCAGGATGTTGCAGTTCCCTACCCTTTTTTACTCTTATTATGCGGCAAGCCTATTGTACCTGTGGAATTGTTTCTTTTCTACAATTTACATGCCACAGAAGTGTTTAAAACCTTAGTTGCCCATACTAACTGCATGCTTGAGATACAGATATATAAGCTACAGTATAAGTTTACACAGACTAACTGTCATAAGTCATCCAGCGTGTGCTTCCTGGGAGCTTCTTGTGCCCTGGTGCTCTCTGAGCAACCAGTGGAATCAGGAAGCTAATTTGTCATTTATTCGTCCTGTATATGCCCGGTGTGTTGCTTAGAATGGTTACCTTCTCCAAGGTGCTGACACGCCGCCACTAATATAATAAACTGGTAAATTATGTTTAAATATTAAACATTGTCTGTCAAAATGTGTTATTGAGGATAAATTTGTTAATCTGAAGACAGTTAAAGATGATTTTTGATGAAAAAGTCAATGCTGCAAATTGTTTTACATTAAGAGTTGAATAAAAAAACACAAGAAAATGATTATATTTTAAACAAAGTTGATTTCTTGCATGCATAGATTTGGTTATCTAAAGACGTACATAGATGATTTTTGATGAAAAGAGTTAAAGTTATTTTTTTTATTAGATTAGTGCATTTGGTTGAGTCCGCTTGCGCACTTAACCATTAATGTAATAAATTTATAAATTTCGACAAAATTTCCATTTGTCTTCCTCAGAAAAGCGTTATCTTGGATAAATTTATTTATTCCAAGACGTACATGTACATAGGTCAGTTTTAATGAAAAAATTCAAAGTTTAAAAAGGTATTACATGAGTGGTTGAGTTCGCTTGCGCACTTTGGTAAAATATTAGAAATTGTTGGTCTAAATGTGTCATTTGAGATACATTTGTTAATCTGAAGACAGTTAAAGACGATTTTTGATGAAAAAAGTCCAGGTCAAAAAAAAGTATTACATTAGCGGATTTTTATAACATTAACGATTGCTACACACGTACAGCTTTTCTGTTAATAACTCGAACTATAAAAAAGGACCCTATCAGTTATCACATTTAGACTCGCTTGGACAATAGTAAACGAAGAACTAATTTAAGTGGACGCCAGGTAATTGGATTAAGAAGTGACCAACCTGAATCTTATGTGTGCCATTTATAGTGCCTGGATAATGCTGAACGCTGGAAATTCTTTATTTACAGCAATAACAATATTGTTATTATTTCAGTTTGAAAATAGTGATATTTAGAACGTTATATTTATCTGCAAGTACACTGCATTGTATAATTGGCCTAGCGCCAATCGTCTGGAAGACTCGGGCGTTTAATTTCATTAGGCTGGCTATGAAGGACACAACCCCATGGTCCCCAGTATCTTTTGCTCCCCAGTAACTAATTCTCAGCGACAAGGAAAAAAAAGTTGGTCGCTCTCTGCCAAATGACAGAATGTTTCAGCTGCATGCATTACTGCCTCAAGCACTTAACAAAGAATACCACACTCTTTTTCAAGAGAGGTAAATATTTCATATTATTTGGCTGTTTTATAGTGTATCTGTTTGCTGGGGGAATACGTATGATTGTCTTATTTAGTGAAATACCATTCAGCACGGCGTTAAACAAAAATACATTATTACCTTATTTGCTCTTGCTTACGCAGTGTAATTATACCAATCTCCAAAACAAAAAAAAGGTTTGCAGTTACTAGAAATGTGCTATAATTAAAACGTTATTCTTTCTTATGTGTTATTTTGAGAAGTCATTTCCAATTTATACTAACTTCTCTGTCTTCAAAATCATATTAGTGCCGTCTCGGAATGAGCTGGAGTTTATTCGTCTGTCAATGCAAATGGACAACATCTGGTTTTGTTAACTGAGAAGTCGCCATTATGTCTTTTTATCCCGGACAAGCCTTTCAGCAAACTCACTACTCACTACAGCACAAAAGGTTTGGCGAAAGAAAACTGTAAATTATTGCGCGTTACGGAGTAACAGGGCGCAACTAACAAACCATGATTTTGAAAACGTCTGGAGTTTCGGAAACAATTTGTCAATTTTAAGTAGAGATATGTTTGTCACGATGTAGGATATAGAAGAATATATAGGTTTATTTGTGTGTTCAAGGCAGAACAAATATATTATCCTTCAGTGTGAACAAACTGAAACAGCATCGTGTCATGGCGTAACATGCACGGATTGTCCATTCCCAAAACTCCAATCTGTAAAATTCCTCTTTGTTATTTTTTTTATCCCATCTAATGCTGTGCTCATGCAGTTTTCTAGGATGTTTTTTTTTTCTTCAAATTGCCGTGGTTGGGATTCAACTTGAACACACTCGTTGATATTATGCCGTTACTCTAAAAATATGATTTAAATTTATTCGTCGATGTCGAGAGCTTTGAAGTAACACAATTTAACCGTTGACAAAGCGCGTAAGATGTACGGTCCCGTACTCTTCTTGGCCATTTATCGGCAGTTACTTTTGAAATGTTATGTCCATCTTCTCAAATATTATCGTTAAGTCGACAAATGTATTTTCTTGCTTCATACTAATTATCTTTTGCAATTTGAACAAAATGGTTCTTGTCTTGATCAAAATTAAACGTAAACTTTGTATTTTATTTTTTCTAGGTGTCAGTGTATTGGTGTTTTAATTGTTTCATTTTTTCGATCCTCAACACGACGATTATAAAGAAGTCACACATTCTGGTGTTCGTTGGCTTCTAGTCTTATAACGTTTGAATGTGACTTGCTCAACATTTACAGTTATTTCCACAAGCTAAATTGATAACGTGTTTAATATAGTGTTCTTAATTTCTGTGGAAAGGAAATATTATGTAATCACTGCGGAATACTCTGACATATTACGGTACATATTATGACTCTAAACGCAAGATCTCCCCATGACTTGGTTAAGTCTTTCAACGCCACAGAATGACTATAACACATTGTTTAAGCTTTACTTCAAACACCGTATAGTTGATGTTATTTGGCATGCTTTCAGATTCGTTTATTCGATATGTCCGTTCACGTGATGTGGTCTCCCTGGTGACGTCTCGTGGCGTCATGAAAATGAAAACAGACTCGTAACCCCGTGTGTGTAATGGGTCTACAACATGTAATACAAAACTCGTTGACGATTCTAAAATTTGGCGGAAGGGGGTGTTAAGGTGAACGAAAATAGCACGATATAAACCTGAACACTTATAGTTGTGACCTGCAATGCACGGTAGTGGAGGAGGGCTTGGAAATGCTACTGCCCTTCCTCACGTTTGTCCTTCCGTAATAAGAATGAGATAACTTGAAACAAATTAACGGAACATCTTTAAACTTGGACTTGGAAGGTGTAGCTTCCTGTTTTTGGGGTGATGAATCTCTGTGCCCGTCGATCCCATTCATTGATGAGTATACTTTGCTGCACCTGGTTATATATCATGCAATATCTCAACATGGATTGAACATAAATAGTTGCAAAATGTAACTTATTGTTCTCCACAAAAACATATTTGTTTAAGCGGTATTTAGAAGCTGGGCACATGTCAACAATTTAACCTTGATGGATTTTCAACTTCTGGGTGCATTGATAACCGACCTTTCGGCTTAGTTACTAACGGTCTTAGCGTTTATCAATATACACGTACCTTGAAAATCCATCAAAGTTATGTTTTTACAGTTATTTAATTGCTTGAAAACGGTCTAAGCAACTAGGCCGAAACCTCAAGTTAAAAATCCGTTACATTTATGTATTTGTCAAAACATATTTGCAAGCAGTCCTTACCTCCCCTTGGTTTCTTGTATATGCACCTGCACTTAAATTAATACTAGTTAATCAGTGCCGATGTGAGGGGTGATAAGCAGTGTATTCACTGGGCACACTCTCAATATTTCCTCCATGGCGAGGGACCAGCTGGCTTCTCGAGCTGCTTGCTCAGGTGAATGGAGCTTGGCACTATGAAAGCTCAAATACTCACAACACAATGCAATCGTTCATTTCATATAATCAATAAAAACATCTGGTTATCCAAAATGTTTATAAAACATAATGACTGAATAAATTAAAGGTACCTGGCATAACTAGACGTTATGATTTACCTTAAATGATTTATGAAGCTCAGAGAGACATACACTGTAGCATAATCCCAACAAAAGGATTCAAATAAGAGATAAGATATCATAGAATTGTTTGTTAAAACAAATTCAACATAGGAGGAAAGCAACACATTAGGCATATGCAAATGGACAATTGTTTTGTCTTTTCGGTAGCAAATAATAATAATAAACAAAAAATCAAACCTAATACAAAACAAGTAATCCATACTTTATTTTGTTCATGTATTTAATTACCAAACTGTTCACGATGCTATTTTGTAATTAAGTGCAGAAATTAAGCCGCTTAATCAATGCTTTGTATCAAACTATGAAACATATAGATACGTCTACCTAGTTTGATATCCAGTCATTTTATTCTAGAATCATCTGTCCATTGCTATATCCTACAAGAAATCACGATACCAACCTACGTCGACCTTTCTTTGCTTTAAAACTTTCTTACTTTTCTTTCAAATGTTCTGGCCTGAGAAAATGGAACAGACTGCCTAATGATATAAAGTTATTAAATTCATTATCGTTATTTATGTCTAAAGTTAAGGATTTCCCGATTAATAAAAGCAACCTCCTGTTAATGTGCTAGCCTACAAGTATGTGTATATTTTGTTTTCTGTAAAATAATCTTAATCACACAAAATGGATAAACTTTTTTTTATTAACTCATATATTTACGACATCCTATTTCTAGTTACTTATTTTTGGGATGTAACAAGCCTCTTAGGCTTTGTTCACGCCAAACGTATTTTGATGCAACTATACTACCATAATTTTTTGTAGATTTTAAATTGAAATACAATGAAATTGAAAACATCCATAGATCCAAGAGATCCACAACAATTTACACTTGGGATATTGAACCAGTAATATACTATATTAATGTTAATATGCAAAAAAGAGCGACAGATATACCAGTAATCTAAAACTCTCAGTACCAATGATCAGTTCTGCCTCGCGAAGCCGATGGTATGGAGCCGACAAGGTCAGCATAGTTAACTTATGACAAATGGTGATCTGCTTTCCCATTGAGGAGGAAAGTTTTAGATAACTCGTACATTTTCCAGAACTGACAGCCTCTCAATTACTTTAGCAAAGGTCAGAGTGGAGCGATCCAGCTTGCGCGAGACTGTTAATTATGACGTGGTCGACAGATGTGGGTGAGGGCTTGTCAGTTTCCCTTCGCAACAGACGAAACTTTTGACATGGTTACACGTTACGAACACCGAATTCTGACAATGTTAACACAATGTAACACCTCTGGGAATTTCATTTGTAAAGTTTGGCCTGTGATTTATGTTAATGTGTAAATATGGCACTCTATCCACAGACGTCTGCAAAATGTGAGCGACAAGATACGGCTGCCCAATGTACATTTGATTGCCTCGTCCGTATACTATTGCGGGTGGTTGGGTGTGAGCCTTGGTGCTCTCTGAGACGAGGGGCATCAAGAAGCCGATTTGTTGTGGTGTACTGTTTATCGGCCTGTAAATGTATTGTAGCGTCTTCTATTTTGCCTGCGTCGATTAGGGTAGTTTCCTGACCCCATTGAGCTGGCACGCCGGCATATAAACATAAAACCTTAGGCACGGCGTAAACCCAATTTAATCAATCAATCAGTCAATCAATCAATCAATCAACCGTGTATTATATCTGCAACAGAATGTTAAAACATACATGGTTCGTTTACATTCACGTATGTTTCGAATTAAAAATACATTTATAACATGAGATTTTACACAAGAAAAGTTAAGATAAGATGATTTGGACGCATAATTGAGAAAATTCTGCTGGTAAGTATTTGGTCGATATCGTTCGTATTTATTCGTAAACAGTCTGACATCGTAACCTACGGATGTCTCTATAGAACGTAAATCATAAAAAAGACGATCATGACAGCAAGGCTATAGGGCTTGTAAGTCTCGTAATGTGATGCGCGAGATTTCACGAGGTTCATTCCAGGTTCCGAGTACATGCTACTTTTATATCAGTTCTAACTTCACACGGGAAGTTAGAGATATGGCAATTGTCCTTTACGGTTTGATAATTTCACCAAAGCATAAAAAATACCCTTATCAAAGTCCGCTATTCCCCCCAAAAAACGGACAGAGTTCCAAGGGTGTACCCGGATTCAAGTACGAGCGTTCGAGACTTACATGGCCTATTTAACTGTTATCCAATTTAGCATGTTATTGGGTGATGCAAAATTAAGCACCTTTACAGACATGGTATCAGCTACTTTGGGGTCGAGTTAAAACGAAAGTTTTAGCATTATTTTAGCAAGATGATCCACCGAGACAAACTATAAAAAATGACTTGTTTCTCAGGCGGATTGATTGCTTTTCTCATCAACCAAATTGAGCTTATAATCTTTAATCGTACTATTTTTCTGATTTTCTATCATCTTGGCCTCACAGTCACGTGCAACCATCACAACTGAAATGAACACGTGGTGAAAAAACACAATGATCTGTGACGATTATCGGACAATGTGTAAGAGACTGCATTACATCTATATCCGCGCAGGCGTTCGTAAGCTTTTGCTCAACCTCACCAAAAGTAACTTCTCGCTGATGTTGTCTCATTATCAAACAGTTCAAGGCATTCAATGGTCAGCTACAGAATCAATTAAAAGTCCTGTTTTTACGCCCAAAACATTCCACCACGTGTGGTGGTCAATTTGACAAATATGTCTGTGTACTTTATAACATATATATATCCGGATCAAAGTAGATCAAAGAAAATATAGTGCGATGAAATAAATACTTTACATTCCACGCCTGGAATTGTCCACATTGGACGTCGGTAGATCAAAGCTGGTTAAGCCGAATTATGACAGATTCCACAATATAAATTGTATCATTTTCTGGCTAGAATGATTCTGGAAATTTAAATACTGTCATGTTGGGTTAATTTACATAATTTTGAAGGGAGCCGATTTAGGTAACAGCTCTGCGCAAAATAGGAATCTTTCCAAATTTCTGAGAAACATATTCTTTATTATTTGCTATAAGGCTATATTCGGAATGCTTTTAATTATTGTATATAATTTATGAGACATTATCGAATATTTGACACCTAAATTACTTCGAACAACCTAAAATGAATATTACATGATTTAACCCATATTCACGTAGTGCTTCCGTAGTGCGGTGCCATTTACAAATTAGAGAAATGTGATGACTCCAATAAAGGATCCACATGGATTCAAGGTGATTCAACAGTTCGGTTTAATGTATAACCATTGATATGGATTTATAAATAACCGGAAATTTTGAATCGCTATGCAGTTGGAGATGTAACCTCATTTAAATTTCGATGACTTCTTCTGCGTTTACTGAGTGTAGAGTTTAAAATGGATTGGCAATGACGTAACAGCTTCATGTGTCATCTTCAATCAGTTTTATTTTGAAAATGTGACAGTATCTCAGAATGCGAAGTTCAACTGATGTGAATACCAGAGCAGATATCATTTTCGACCGATCAGTTTTGAAAATCAAGCAGCCGGATTTGTGTGAATCCAGGACCCTTGCATATTAGTATGGAGAGGGTGAAAATAATTCGCAATGACACTTGAGATCAGTTGGTCGATATCATTTTCCACCGATCTATTTTGAAAACCAAGCAGGCGGATTTGTGAGACTCCAGTACCCTTGCATATCAGTATAGAGAGGGTAAAAGAATTCGCAATGACAGTTTAAAGCTACGTTAGTTTACCTACACATATGTACGCAGAAAATTAAACCCCATCTTGGGAATATCTCAATTCGGCTTGCCATGGCTTGAAATAGGCGCTAATGAATTGGCTTTCCATACCGTGTGTTTATCCTATAGTGCCCTGTGGTGTTCTATTAAGAAGTCATTTCCTATATACTAACTTTACTCTCTTCAAAATCCTATTAGTGCTGTCTCTGACTAAACTGGAGTTGAATCGTCTGCCGGTGTAAGCGAACCACATCTGGGTATATTATTAGAGAAGTCGGCATAATGTCTTTTAAACTCGAACAAGTCTTTCAGCAAGCCCACTAACATAAATATGGGTAAACGTTCTACAAAGACAAAAAACATCTTGGTGAAAGGAAACTGTGAATTATTGCGTGTTAAAGATTTTCCTTCGCGCATTTAATAGCCTCTGATTCAGAAAACGTATGGCGTTTCGCAAAGAATCTGCTAAATTTAAGAACAGTTATGTTTGTAATGTAGAAGACCCCAGAGGAGTCTCGAGTGTTTATAATTAATGGCTCTATGGATGTTTTGAAAGACGCTCTTTGAGTTCATATACTCAACACGTTTTCTTTCCTCAATTTTTCCCCATTATGTTAATGTTGACGCTGAGTTGCGCAAGGGGACACCGAACTCATTCTCGATTTGACCCCTCCTTAAGAAATCTATGTTGTTTGGTGTGTTACTTAGGTTTTGGCAACTTGCTGCTCTTGATTTTCTTATATTTCTGCTTCTTTCTAGAAATCAACACACGTTTTTTCTGGATATGAACGTCTACTTTGCACAGCATACTCGTTTTTTTATTATAGCCACATGCTAATGAAAGTACCCCATATACTGTAATAATTTAGCCGATTATAAATAACGACTGTAAAATCCTGAATCTAAATCCAATTCATCTGAAAATTTGGATTTTCCTTTGTGCTTCTTCAACATTTATAGGCAAATAACAACCGTTAGGACATGTCAGTTAAATAAAAGATCATTCTTTTACGGTTTATTGGAATTTTTTCAGGGTTATAAAATACATAGCCTTAACTTTAAAAGTCGATGTTTAGATACCAAATTTCTGTAAAATTTGATGTCTCTTTTGTGTGTGCAGGTCGAATTCTTTGTTTTTATTGTTGACTGTTATCCTATATTTTAACATTGTTTTCCAGTTGATGTGGGACTGAAAGAGTCTAAAACGAAATTGAGTTTCGGCTTCTCTGTTTATTATCAAATTGCGAACATGTTTGATACAGTGTGTAAGAATTGTAAGCATTACTCAAAATCACTCCGGTTAGAATATACTCTGTCTGATATAGCACTGTAAATATTTTGACTTGGAATCTTAGCGCTCAACATTGGTTAAATCCCTCCACGCCACAGAATAAGTCCCACATACCATTTACAGCGTTGCTTCAAAAACCTTAGCTGATTTAATTTGGCATGCTGTCAGATGAATTTATAAGATACGTCCACTCACGTGATGTGGTCTCCACAGTGATGTTTGGTGGCGTCATGGAAATGAAAACAGACTCGTTGTCCAATTGGCGGAAAAGAAAAAGATTTTACCGGGGCAAAAAACATATTTGCACTTAAGGTAACAGAATATAAATCTTACAATAATTCAAGTTAAATGGTGTTTAATGAGCTTTAGATTTCCGAAATCAAAATTGATCAGAAACAGAAAATCATCCGATTGACAAACTTTGACATACACTAGTGTCCAAAAGAAACGATACCAACTTGTTTTCAAAATATTTTGTTACGAATTGATTTTTGTAATATG
>JAVFBZ010169848.1:4982-16560 GCA_032466195.1 Katharina tunicata | reverse complement strand
ACCGTTATCAAGTCAACGGTGTAAGAAGCAACACCGAAACGTCGTCCGAATAAACTCAGAAGTTGTTAATCCATAGTCGTTCCAGTGTTATTATATAGCCAACTTCTAAATGCCACTTAAAGAAGTTAAAATATTCTAAAAGTCAATTTTAGAAAATAGTTCTACCTTTAATCAAATAAATGATTCATTTCCATCATGCCTGCCCTTTATGTTTTGTGTAGGCTAGGCTTAGTATGCTATAGGCCTACGCAGCTATATAGGCTAGGCTTATTAACTCAGCACATTTTTCAGTTTTTTTTTTGTTTTGTTTTTCTTGACCGAAAATGTGGCGAGAAAATGTAAAATTTTAATAACAGAGATGATGAAGTCTTTACTTGATTTCCGCCTTAAGCTCATTAGTAATCAACTAGCCATTACTCATTATTTAAAATAGATGCACTATGTTAATCACCACAAGCCATGCCACAACAGGAAAAGCTTCTAGCAGGCCATGTGCTTGCCGCCTGGTGTTACCCATAGCAACCGCGTGACGTAAATGTCTCCCATGTTTATCGAAAGGGCAACCCCGCAGAACGTTGCTGGAGTAGGACTCACAAGTCTGAATATACCGGGTTGGAGCGAACAGTACCGATTGAAATTTATTTGTTTGTCCCTTGTAAATAGCCACAGCAAATAAGGTAATTATTCAAACATGTTGTTCTTTTAATTATTACGATGAAATGTGATGTGTGTAGAATATAAAACGGAAGTTTGTCTAGCTAAGCAATGACTAAGTAATAAATGATGTCATTTAGGCTGGTATCTCAACCCTGCCTTCCGCCATTTTGTGGAAGTGTTCTTGTCGGTGACTTCGTACCTGGTGTGCATACAAACTAAAAATCCTTACGTTTTTAGGCCCGAAATGGACGCAAAAGGCAAAACGGATAAGAAGGAGGAGTTGGTTCAAAAGGCAAAGCTTTCTGAGCAGGCCGAAAGGTACGATGACATGGCGAATTCGATGAAAGAACTGACGGAATTGGAAATCGAGTTGAACAACGAGGAACGAAATCTTCTGTCAGTAGCGTACAAGAACGTGGTAGGTGCACGACGATCATCATGGCGAGTTATCTCCAGTATCGAGTCGAAGACTTCAGAGTCCAGTGAAAAGAAGCAGCAGATGGCAAGAGAATACAGAACGAAGGTTGAAAAGGAACTGAAGGAAATTTGCGAGGATGTCTTGGTAAGCTAATTCAATACCTACCCCCTGCAGACAGTCGTTTCACCCTTCAAGTATTGACAAATTTGTAGTCCTTAAATTAAAACATAACTACATGTAATGCACTTATTTGTTTTTGCCTTTTAACAGTAGCATCAACTTTAATCTCCTTGATTATTTCATTGTATTGATAATCATATCTGACCAAATGATAGTACCAGAAGTAACTCTATTTTTTGACATTTATAGGACAGTGACAGTGAATTACTCTTAGATAACGGTTGCCCCTACGGACAGGATTCAATTCGTAGTATTTTAAGAAAAAAATATGGCCCTTGCAAGTAAATAAACACTGTCGAGATTTGAGTCCAAAATCAAAAGTCCTCTTGTGTTATATAAGATATTAAATTCCAACAAAATTCGTCCAAATGCTTTCAAACTTTGGAGTTCTTGTGTTGTAATTGTCATCAAATCCTGTTGGTAACGCGAAGAGAAAAGAATGGGATAATCCCGCCGAAACCAATGGGCATTTCTTCAGTCACGTGACTATGAAAGCCACACTTCGTATAAGGGAGTCTAAAAATAATTTTAAGTTCCAATATGTTTGACTTGTCAAGGCGGAGATTCAATCAGCGACAGGCATAAATTATAAATAGTCGTGTGGCTTATTCAATCTCAAAATAGTGCACCATGGGTAAAAATGGCTTATAGCTAACTCCTTCCATTTAGACAAATTTTGTTGGAATTTTATATCTTGAAACACAAGATGACTGATGATTTTTGGGTTCAAATTGAAGCAGACTTAAATCTTGACAGATGGTAGGTGTTTGCTTACTTGCAAGGGCCATATTTTGTTCTTAGAATGCTATGAACTGAATCCTGTTTGTAGGGGCAATCCTTTTCCCCCCACCCCCAATCCTTTTCCCTCTCACCATCCCCTCTAATTAATTCATACAATCATACACTGTACAGCTCTTTATGTGAATAATGGTATGAAACAATATTTAATCATAGAGCAATGGAAGATTTCCAGGGTTGGTGAGTATTGTATCGCGTTGTTTCTGTATAGGTAAATGTTAAAAGTGACACAAGTATCCCTCCTATCTTTATTAGATAATTTGTGAGAAAGCTTGATCAAACTGTGGTCATAGCAAACAGTATTAAAAATTATGTTCGCTGGATTTAAGGAAAAAATATGGATCTAGAAAATTTTTGAACACTTATTGTTAATCGCAATTGACATAATGTTCAATTTGAGCCCATAGTCTTTCATCAAATAGCTTATTTAAATAAAACGTGATAGTTTTTTGGTAGTGGTGGTTGTTGTATTAAAACACAGGTAGGCTGTATATTTACAGACAAGTTATCTAATCATTAATAAAGAAAAAGTGTAACCAAATAAATGTGCCCAACTTATGTTGAGAAAATGTCTCAACTAATTAAATCCCCTTCAAGGGTTTACCCTCGTCCTGTAGGGTCCAGTTTGCTGGTTGGCTGCGGATGAATTTAAGGTCATTTGTAGCATTACCCGAAGATGTATTCAAATTGAACAAATCACTACCTTTGAATAATTTCATTGACGACACTTTCCCAAACTTGGTACGTGAGGTTACCTTTCACTTGTTGCGAATATTAGGCCGGTAGATGTCTGGACCTTCCTGTGCCCTCGTTCGTGCTCCTTGACAAATGATTTTCAGAGCATCAGAAAGCGGATAGATTTGTTATGGCCTGTTTGCTACGTGTATTGTGTTGTTGGTTGGCTGTGGAATAACTATATGCTAGTTAGTTCCACATGTTAATTCTGTATGATACATGTTTCTGTAGAACAATGTTTAGATGTTGCCCAGGACTTGACGCTAACCAACTGTGGTTTTTTGAAGACCTATTAGGCTTGTCCTCTAACAACATTTAGGTTTCTGACAAAGATTTTGTTCCTTCCATTAGTCAATGGTGGATAAACAAGAGGTTGTACTAATCTTGGATGCTCAAAAAGCTAAAGGCTGATAATGAGTATACGAAGTAGAATTCCAAGGACTAAACTTGCTGTTATAGGAAAGGTTGTCTGATTATAGGAAAGGTTGTCTGATAGAATTTCTCAACCTATTGATTTCTGTGCAGTAGTATCTTGTCTGGATTAGAAGGACAAAAGTAAATGTACCTGTCTTGTGTACTGTGATAATATGGATTTAATTTGGATATAAATATTGTACAGATTTTATTTTTAAAAACAGTCACTGACTATTCGATTGATGTATATATGGTGATTTGATGTAGTCCATTTCAATACTGTATTTGCAGGGCTTTTTTTGTACTTTTTTCCTTCTATTTGCAATTTGTGAACCTTTTAACTAGTTTATGTAGGACATCTAAATTTAGTAAGATTTCTAAGGTGTTAATAGGCTTACTGATCATAAATGTATACGTATGAATACCTGTCTAATCCTTTCTCTGCAACACAAACTGAACGTATTTGCGTTTAAGTATGTCTCTGTATAACTATATTTTGACATGTTTGTGTGTGTGTGTCACTTATGTCGGTTATCTTCATAGTGTTAGCCAGAGGGGTGTCTTTGAGACACCCTGAAGAATCCATTTGAGACAGCCTAATTCAGTCAAATTTAACATGGGAAAGATAGGAAAAATGTCAAATGAGACAACTTGTTTCTCTGAAAATAGTGATTTGAGACACCCTGTTTTTTATTTCTGGCTAACACTGGTTATCTTTCAAATTATTCAACCAAAACTTTTGCCAAAGTAGGATTTTGAATTAGTTATTTTTATATTTATGTACTCCTTTGTTGTTGGCTATTTTTAAGTCTTAAAATATATACATGTACAAGAGGACACTAGAAATTGTGCACACCGATTCCTAGTCAAATAAATGTTACGATGCTCGATTCATTTTGGCACAACAAATACTTTAGTGAAAATATAAAATTTGATTAAAAATGATTTGTATAGTTTTTCCAAGCAGAATACTACTTGTTTTAAGAAATACATAGTCGTCATGGAAGTAAAATTTGCAACAAAGAAATCAAGCCTTTTTGGCTTCTGCTTTATTCACAGCACTTACTTCATTTGCTTGGCCCCAGCTGTGTACCAGTCATTTTGTCTTGGAGAAAAACTGTTTGATATAACCTCAGCCTGTTGTATTATTCTTTGGTGGCAAAGTAAATATGGCTCACTTTAAAATATGTGTAGCTAGATTACCCATCCAGGTTGTCAGAGCAAAGGAATAACATATATGGATTGGTTTACTGGTTAAGGTTTAGCCTGGTGTATAACATAATCAGGTCATGTTTGAACTTGTAGTCAACATGTTTAACAAATTGAGATTTACTCTTACCGTTATTACGCCAATTCTTACTTACATGTATCTGCTATGTCTGAACTGATAAATTACATTCATCCATGTCATCCCTGCGGTGGTAGGGTACTTTTCTTACCAAATGATCTGATGCTTAATAATGCTGTTAGCCAAGAAGCCTTACAAGACCAAGGTTATGTGGATTGTAAATGTGTTGGGTGTTACACTTACACTTTGCTGTGTGTCCATAGATAGCTTGATAGTAGAGTTGACACTGAAAGCTGTCAACAGGACTCGACATTGCTGTGTATCCCTTGGACTACATTATATCGCATACGTCAGACAGCATTCATTATGGCTGGGCCTGAAAATCAATATAGGTGCCCGAAGAAACAAGTAGTGGACAAGCTAGTGATATTAGGGCTGGCCTACACGAATACTAGATTTAACACCAATCTATCCACTCCTGTTGGGTGTAAATTGAGGCCCGGGGCATACACATCAAGCCTTGTTCCTTTAATCAACGCAGCCTTCCAGAGGTTTTTTTTGGAAGGAAAATGATACAAACTGACGAGCAGAGATTACATCCCTTATATTTGCTGGAAATTCACATATGCATGACAAAAGACTGATATAATGGATATCCATGAATTTACCATTTAACCAGATTGAATCTACAGTAAAGTACATCTAACTACTTGTAGGACCAGACAACAGACCTCAACTGTCTGCAGATTGTTTACAAATATTTCTGTTGTTGCATATCTTGTTTTCACCATTATTACATATTGCATCAAGTTCCATTATTGAAACACGTAATTCTTTTTGATACAACTCCCAAAACAGTCTTTGCAGAACTCTCATAACGCTCATAATTCCTGTTGAATTGATGTTTTGCAACTGTAAATAAAAATAGTAAAGCTGGATCATTGTGAACCAGTGCGCTTCAAGCTAATTTATAGACTTACTTTATGTTATGAAATCTTTATTATAATATATGTGATATGTTGCTTCTCCCTCCCTACCCCATTTTATCCTAATATTGAGAACCACTGCTGTTAATATGTCCTTGTTAGTTGTTATTTTAATGTATCTAAGAACAAGGAAGTTGTGACATACTTAGGGTCGTAAAGCGGCCTTAAATATTATTGAGGATGCTTTTAGTATTTCACTTGCAGTACTATTTTGTCATGGTGGTGTACAACATAGTTTTTTTTGTAAATCTAGACCTTGTAGTTAATCTTTACAGAACATTTCATTGTAATTAAGCCTGGACTTGTTAACTTCTCAATCTGGTTAAATTCTAAATCTGTCCTTGTGCTCTAATATTCTTTGTTTAAATTGTGCAAACCAGTCGTTTTCACTTAGCAAAGGAAATACCTCATCAGCGACTGGCTTTTTAAGTCTGGCTGGTCTTTAATGATTGGAAAGTTTTAAACACAGCAGCATTGAATTTAAATATGTTCCTTAAAAGGAAAACATTTCCAGAAATAAATATGATTAGAGTCATGAACATGTGTAGAAAACTTAACTTTATGACAAACCAATCAAGTCTGATTAACATACGAGGCAAGACATCTAACCAGTCACCTTCATTGAGTGTTACATGTACTTTTAAAGTAGGGCCACCTCAAGCAGGATAGTCCCATAGCATGCCTGTTATCTTTGTCACCCAACTAAATGATCTTAGTCAGGCCTTGTTCATTTTACCTTTGGTTCACACATATTAGCGACTGTTGTGAAATCTAGTAGTTTTAGAAGACTGGTTTTAATTTGACTCCTATTAAAGAACTTCTTGCAGATGTATCTTAATAGCAGTTTTAGGCACATTTTATTAGAATGTTCAGAGTATAATAAAATTTAATTTAGGAGGGTCTTCACTTTCCCAAGGATATACATTTCATCTTTTAACACTTGTCTTTCTTAAACTTACTTAATTTTTATATGTTGATGTGTCAATCTATCTCACAGGGTGGTATAAAAAAAGGATCACCCATGTGTTTTCGACCTGATGTATGTGCAGGTAATGAACTGTTAAAATTTTGTTTTACTTCTCAGCAGGATAAGGATATGGTTTAAAAGGTATTATTAAATTATATCTTGTTTGAGTGGCATATAGAAGCTAGGTAAATTATAGTTATAAACAGGCTTTTAGCTAGGATTTTAGCCGGGAGGTCCAGGTGCTGCTCAGGCCTTGTAAGGTCCAGTCTTGCTAGATGAACTTAGTCATTTGATGAATTGCCTGAAGATTTCACTCCAGAAAATGTATTATATTTGCGTGTTTTTCCGCAAATATTTTCAACCTAAAATCAGGGTAAATTCTGGAAAAAAAAGTAGTTGTATCTTCTCAGTTTTCCACCTTACACTGGCGGATGGTTGGAGAGAGCTTTCTGTGCCATGGTGCTCTCTGAGCTAAGAGACATCAGTAAGACGTGCCATGGTGCTCTCTGAGCTAAGGGACATCAGTAAGACGTGCCATGGTGCTCTCTGAGCTAAGGGACATCAGTAAGACGATTTCTTGTGGTGTCCTTGTCTATTGCCAATGTTGTTGAGGGTGGTTTCCTTCAAGTACGCTGTCCTATAAGTGTACTTATCACAGCGTCAATCGCCATGTAATTAATCAGTTCTGTTTTTGTGATGTATATTGCCGATAGCTTTTTTTGTGTGATTGAATGAACTTCCCAGGAACTCTCATTTCAAAATCACTCTCTTTAAACATGGATATATGCATTGCTAGTTGGAAGCCTGCTTGTACATGTAAGTTTGCGTATGCTAATAAAACGGCTATAGGGGTGATTTTTATTGAAATAGAGTTGAACATTTTGTTGTACTTCATAATGATGCAAATTTTTTGATATACTTTATTTACCTCTGCTAGTTAGTCACAAACTGTCTCATAGCAGTAGGAGGTAAGAATATAACAACAGAAATCTGGGATCCAGATAATATATTTTATGCCGGTCATTGTCTCTAAGCCGCTAAGAGATTGTCCTGTGAAAATCATAAGATTCATCATTGTTATAAATGGGCTTCAAACCCCCAAGCAAGTGTAACTAGGAGAGAAAAAAACTGAAGCAGGTGAGTTTGTTAATGTAAAGGTGAGACAGAAGACAGGAAGTGTGTATGTGTGACCTCATTTCTAACGTCTGTCTTGACCTATCCCAGTTCATTAGCTGAAGAACCAATTCACCCTCTAAGTAAACTATATTATTACTTTCACACCATGTTCTTATAATTCAGTTAGCCAGTTATTTTTGGAGCCTGTAGTACTCCTATGCATGATAAGTATTTTGGTCACATTCTCATTGGCGGCTTCGTGTAAAGTGTTACTACAGCAGCAACTAAGCTGTATGTATGCAATGACTCAGATATGGGACTGTTTTCTGTAATGGTATTCCAGTACAGCATCATTGTACAATCTTGCTGTCCAAACACAATACTGTCATAGTGCTTGCATGTTCGTTGTCTCTGCTGTTGAGGGTAGTTTGGTTTATGGATTGACCTGGCGTCCTACTGCTGAGTGAAATAACCTGAAGTATGCTGTATTGTATTGCCCCCTATCAGTCAAACAATACACTACGTTTGTCCACCTGATGTCACTGCAATGAGTCCAGGTGACTGATAATGTTGATCATGACATTGAGTTCTGATTAAAGGGCTGTTGATTCATACCTTACATCCTGACAAGAGTAATTAAAACTTCATTATTAGATGTATTATTTCTTCTAACACCTGCTCGCCCATATGCATTACATCATGTAAGAATGGCCCTGAACTAAATGGTTATTTTGTTGCTTGTTGTCAGTAAAATCAAGTTTTGGCAATGAAGAGTTTATTATTGACTACCTCTGATCATATTTGTACGCCTGCAAATAAAAAATATATCAGGTTTTGAGGTGTAGCAGTCAGCATGACCGATGTGATTATTAGCAAACAAAATTATTATAGCATTTTCTAATTTGACAATAACATATTGAAAATGTTTTTGGGTCATTTCAAGTTTGTACATGTACTGCAACGCACTCATCAATTTTCAATATATATTTTATTTTATGAAAACAAATTCCTTTACCAAATTTGTTTTATCAATAAGTATAAATTTCATTCCCATTTAAATAAAATTTCTTTGTCCTATGTCAACTTGAAATAAATACAGAAAGGCAAATAATGATCTTAACCGGGTTTGTCATTTGTTGAAATCAAAATATTTTGAAGTCGGGTCTGGCTTTGACTATATATTATAAGCAATATGTGTTTAGCTCATTCCTGGCAGATGGGGGCCTTATTGAATCTAATTTGATTTTATCAAGCTACATGAACGGTTTGCAGTTGTTCAGCAATATTGCACGTCGTTATTAAGGTTTCTCCAACTCAATAAATTAACTATAATGAATTTGGCAACCCACATATTCTGAAGCGCCTTTGAATGCAGTTTATTTTTATTAAACAAAATTTATTTCATGAGATGTATTTTTTGGCTACCTTTTATCAAATTGTTACTCTCTTTTTTTCACCATTTATGCCAAAGTTACCATTTTACATCAACGTATAGTACTTCATAAGAACAAAAAAAAAACGGTCTTTCAGCTTTCAGTCTAAATAGTGAAAATATTATAATTGTATCTTTAAAAAAATATGCTGGGTATAATAATACTCGAGGAGAAGGCATTTTCCCAAGTTGTTTTTGAGAGAAAAAAAATGAAACAGAACGCACAAAATGTATCACTGATTTTACGGCAGATTTTCTTCTTTCATTCACAGTTCTTTGAAGCAATGCGATTAGTTTTTTTACCATACAATCTGTGTAGAATTCCAAATTTTCCATTCTGTGGATTATTTTTATAAGCAATTAATAAATATGTTTAAATCAATTGAGTTAATAATTTTTGTCAAATTGAGGGAGCTGTTATGTAGAACGCGAATTCAGTACGATGCAAGCTGTGAATAGATTAACACCAATTTCAACTACACCTGGTGTTAATGAGTGGATACATGTACACACTTGCACTTGAAGACATTATTTAAATATGGTATTATCGCCTACTGCCAGCATAGTTCTAACTTACTTTCTCAATACACAATAAAGGGGGATAGTTTATGCCTGCACATCAGGTAATTCCAAGTGACCTCTTCATCTATTTGGCCTCCAGGTATACCTGTATTTCATTGATTTTGAAAACACCACTGTTTGAAATCATTTATTAACATTTCATCCTCCTAGTTACTGGTCATCTGATTAAAATATTTATATCAGATCTTTTCGAAGATAAAGATCACTATCTAAACATTGTGAATTTGCTTAGCTTCGAGAGATAGAGCAACCTCTAAGAAACCTCATTATTCTGTAACATATTTTGACAAAATCCTTGTTTTTTGATTATATGCATCACCATACCAGGAATAGGTTAGATCCCCCCTGTAAACCTCAGGTATATTAGGGAAGTTTTCCAGTGGCTGCGTAATTTGCAGGTAGGGTTTTACGAGGTTTCTTCTCGGTGATCCACCATACACCGGTAACTCAAATTAATATTTAATAATTCGTCATATAGGTGAAATAGTATTGAGTAGGACCAATCAAACAAACAAATAAATTATATGCATATAAACAGATCCCTTGTATTGTAGTTCTGCAGGTCAATGTGATCTGGTTTCACTGTGAATTAACACACAAACCCCTCTTTAGATACATAGATAATTAATTCTTTCTGTATGCTTGGCAAATCAGCATTGATTTATTCAGTAGATGCATTAAAAAATCTAGCAGATTAACCAGTCAAATTTTCAAAGATCAACTGCATGCAAAAAATGTGAGATAGACAGGTCAGAATAGGTTATAGTATAGTACTGACTTGCACATATGCTGTAGTCTAACACAGTCTGAAATTGTGAATAAAGCTGGCCTAGGGTTGGGTTACCACCACATCATGAGTCATAGCTGCCCTATTTATAGACAAACCAGTGATGAGAGGGCTTGCTAGACTGGATAGAATACAACTGCATACATGTAGTCAAGGTAAATACTCAAGTAATTGATACACAGAAAAATCTCCCATGTGTAAATTTAGTAGAACTCCTCATTTCATATAATTTTAACACTAAATGGGATTTCCAGGTCATGGGTTGATCCCTGCTAAATAAGAGAAGGGAAAAAAAACCTGACAGACCATATTATAATTCTTCCTGGTACACAGCCTAAGTAGTGGGTCCTGTGTAAATATATTAAGACTGGGTGGGGCATTGGGGTTGGATGTCTGTTACCTTTATTATCTGAAGTACCCAACCCTTTGAGTTCATGCTTTGGCTGGCCCTCTCCCAAACATACAGTTGTGATATATATATGGATGATATTAAATTACAAAACTCAGCACAGCTATGGCCAGCGTCATCAAGCAAAAAATGTTGTACAATATCATTGTTGCTATGACATCATGTAGTGTACTGTCATGGCAACTAAGATATCATCCAATATTTTCAGTTTGAAGAAACTGGTCTGGGTGATCCCTGTTTTTTTTGTGGTGTCCTGCTACATCATTTAGGGTGGATTCCTTCACCCATTGGGCTGGTCGCACACCGTCATATGATAACCGTAATTATTAATTAACTGTCTCGCATTGACCAAGTTTATCTATATTGCCTGTTATTAAATAAAATTTCCATTAATCAGGTTTTTTTGTATATAATCGACCTCGTGCAAATATGGCAGACTTGCAACAGGGTCAATATGGAAAAACCTGATTAATAACGTAAAGTAGGGTGTAAAACCCAGAAAGCTGTGTTATTTGGATATTTACCATGCTTCTGCTCAGTTGATAGCTGAAGGGAAGGACAGGCTGAATTGAAACCTCCTGGTGAAGATAAGCCCTGTATCTATAGCATATCCAGTACATACACCCCTAAAATTGTACATCTGGACAACTACAGCAGATATTCTGGTACTTTGTATTGGCTAATACTGGTTGAACCTTTCAGTTACATGTAGAGTGATGACAAGATTAGTAAGGTTTTCTTCAATTTTTAAAGGTTACCTTTCTCATTATGTTAATCATATATTTACCACATAGAGCAGATCAGGTGCA
>JAVFBZ010169837.1:2840-16568 GCA_032466195.1 Katharina tunicata | reverse complement strand
AATGTAATTAGTGAGTCTTTAGTTAAATAACACATCAATTTGAGATAATCTTATGAAAGTTGCTAGGAATCCTTTAAGATGGGGAAAATCCAACCAAATGTGTTTGTTTGTTTGCGGTTTAACGCCATACTCAACGTTATTTTACTGATATGACGGATGCCAACCCAAAAGGTTTGTTTGTTTAATCGGGGTTTTACGACGTACTTAAGGTTACTTCATTAATATGACAGCTTGCCAGCCAAATCGGCTGAGGAAACCACAGAAGACGTCATGATACATTCACAGGACAAAAAACAGGGCAACACAAAAAAATCGGGTTCCTGATGCCCTTTAGCTCTGAGAACATATCCCACCCAGCCCAATAGGGAAACCATCTTTAACGACACTGACAGTACACAAGACACAGGATATTAAAAGGACGAAAAGCAGTTGAGAGAGCACGTACCACCTGCCCAATCGGATTTAAGCCAGATCTGACACGAATCGCACTGCCACATATGTGGTGGCTAATACAATGGCACAGAGCTTTTTATATCTGATTGTAATCAGATTTGTGGCCAATCCACCCCCCAATAAGAACAAGTAATTTGCTTCGTTAATTTCATACTGATCGATCGATTGGTTGGTTGCGGATTTACGCCGTACTCAACGTTACTTCACTTATATGACGACGTGCCAGCCCAATCGATGAAAGAAACAACCGTAAATGGCGCTGGAAACATGCATGCAAGAGAGGACAAAATTTACATAACATTAACAAAACAGAACGCCACAAACAAATCCGCACCGTGTGCCCCCTTAGCTCAGAGAGCACCAGGACACAGGAGACTCTCACTAAAGTAAATATCATATAAAGAGGTGGTTGTTAATATGACAATAAATTTGCTTTATGTGAATGAAGAATAAATGTGGATTTTTCATTTCCAATTGCAGAGCAAATTACAAGTACACCCTCCGCTGTGGTTTGTCTATAATTTAGTACAAAATATAAAGGCTACATTCGAATACTGTATTTTATTTGTCTGCATTAGATGCAATATTGTCTTTATGGTCGAGGATTGATTTGATTATACGATATGAAACCAGAATTTAATAATACAGAATGATTATCTCTAACAGTTATAATTATAACCGAGCTAGACTTAATTACCATGTAATCAGGCTACTAGGTCTACTTATACTGTCTATACAAAACATAATCTAATAATCGTTTACTAATTTAATAAGTATATATTCAATTAGAACTGTGGGGAGTGTCGCTTGGGTCTGCTTGCTCATTAAAAATAATCTCTTTCTTGACAACAGGTGTTTCAAATTCCACTGTGTCGCTTTGCTCGGGTCGAAAGCTAACGGGATAAGGTGATATATCAGAGGAGAAATGACTGTCCATAGAAATGGGCGATATTGAGCTTTCCAGGGGTGTTATGTAAACTTCTGCAGCACAGATGGTTTCGTTGCCTACGCGGCTGAACAATTCTAAGTCCACGCGCAAAGTTTCCAACAGTTTTCTGTCAGCTTCGGTCAGTTCTTCAATTCGTTTTCTCATGAAACGAAGAAAATATTTGGCATGGTGTTTAACATAGCACAATCTACCAATGCCCAATTCAGCTACCTTTTTGAAAAACAGTTCCGCAACCCATGTTGGTTTCTTGTTACTACTACCTGGTATATGAACAATGGGAGGAATGGAATATTGCGCAGCTACAGACGCAGGGATTCCATTTCCGTCATCCACGTATTCCAGCAGTCTCCTAATCTTGTTCGAAAAGTTCGTTACGAATTGTGGGAGTGTCATAGAGACGAAGTCTGGCAAATAGCTATCGTAATATTCTGACGAAGTCGGCGACCTACCGTCCAGAAATGACGTGACAGATGACTCTGCTGCAGGCGACTGAGATGTCGACTGGGCAAAGTGGTATGACCTGGTCGAGACGGAGGGTACCGATATCTCACTGAATGTTGTCACGCCGTGTAACAATATGAGTTTCTGCTCCAGGAAGTACTTTTGAATGTGAATAGCTTTGATAACAGTCTCCCTGTCAATAGTCAGATCCCATTTTATGAACTGTATGCCGTTCACTTGAGACGCGAAGACGCAAGCAGTCGTAAGAGATTTTATTACACCTGCCAGTCGAACGATTTGCCCGGGACACTTGGCTACTGCCAGTCTTGTTAGTTCTTCTAGCTTGAACTGAGCGTTGTATCTGGGTAGGTCTTTGTCGATATACTTCTCAAGCTCTGACACTGCTTCTTTATTGAACACGTACTCTCTAGACTGGCGATGAAACATGTACATGGTTTGGAATATAGACTTCATTGTGGGAACTTTCGTTGAACCAGGAGTAGGCGAAGAACCAGCTTTTCTTCGAATATCGTTTGGGCAGGCTATCAAATACCGATCAAACAGACACAGCCTTTTGTTCCGAAACAGTTTCATAATATATTGTGGTTTTGCCATGCCACAATGATTGTAACACGTGGTTGTCATAATGCTGACTTCGCCATCTTTAGACGAGAATTTCGGCATAGCGTCGTACAGATTATCAAGCTCTTCGCCGGAGATCAATTCGCCATTTTGGTCGGTCAAAAGATGTTTGTGTAGGTTTTCTAAATCTTCTTCAAATGTCAGCATCTGACCGCCATTTTTGCCCAAAATTTTGTACAGTTCCGGAAGCGATGTCGGTCCAGACAGGAGCTTAGGTGGCGATGTGTTACTTCCTGACGACTGGCTCGAAGACGGCCGCGACAAGTGCCATTGTCGCTCATGTTCGCATTGTAGATCAAGCAGTGGCCGAATGAGTTGTCTCAAAATAGCTGTTTTTCCAGTGCCCCGACGTGAACACACAGTTGTCCATAGGATGGACGGCTCGGACCAATGATCGTTGACTTTTATGGATGTATTTACACCCATCATATCTGAAACATGAAAATAAAGGGTATTAATAATAAAAAAAAGTGTGCGAAAAAAAGAGGAGGACGAGAGTGATTAATTAAATGAGCAATTACAAGATACCTTGTTGTGTCTATTTTATAATTGGTACCAAGGTGGTTAGGTATAGAGTTTAATTTCAGTTGAACCAGTGTCAAAAGTGCGCAGGAAATTAGAATCAGTGCTTTCTTTTAATTTATTGAATGACGAAACTAATCTTTGCCCACAGAGTAACGATAGAAATTGAAGGATGCCAAATGTAGGAGTGTCATATGTGCACCGGCAATTACTGAAACGATGAAATTGACTTTATAGGTTAAACTGGTTGTAAGGTGTATAATTAATGTTATTGCAACCCCGCCGCAAGCACAACCATAAAATTAAAACAAATCAATTACACATGTGCTTTAAAGTCTCATAAACTGTCATCAGGACATCAATATCTTTGAGAAAACATCTTTAATAGATCAGTAGTGCATCGTTGATTAGGCTTTACGCTATTGTAGCCAATGTGGTACAACACACTTTCGAATAGCACAGAGCGCCTAATAACATATTTATGTCGCTGCACTCGTATCGCTACGTGGGCGTGGCAGAAATAGGTGAAGAAATACAAGTATACGCGTGTGTCACTGTCAGCTCAACAATGTCGCAAAACTTAGCATAGCGCACAGCACAAGCCGCACCCACAGTTCTTATCATTCGTGACATTAATTTCTGAGAAAGACTAGAGCAGGGGGAGCCTACATCAACAAGGAGCCGCACTTTGGTGTGAATGTTAGAGCATTGTTATACGCCCACCAATTTAAGTCTAGGTTTATGTTTATCAAATTTTCCAAAATAGACGACTTTTTTAAAATTGTGTTTTATGTGAGCTCGCCTTTTTATCACTATATGAGGTAGAAGAAATTAAAGCTGACGGTTCTTAAATACTTATTTGAACTTAAGAGATTATGCTCAAAGGTAATCCGGAATAGACGACGACTACAGAGCGGATTACGGAATGTACCACTGAGAATTAAACGGTCTTAAAACGTAGATGTATACAGCACTGGGTCCAAAAGCGGGTGTTAGTCTAACCTAGCAGTCGACAGCAGGTTCCAGGTAAAGCTGTTAAGCCGATTAAAATCTATACTTAGTTTAACGTGACTTGAGCATTACATATATGCACTTACATGTATTTCTGATTTACTTTTCAAAGTAAGCAAGCCTTAACAGCTAGCTGCAATACGTAGGGCCTACACATCGAAATGGCGAACACACAGCTACAGCAACTTAAACAGAGGAGGGACGCTTCGTTGGTTCACACAGTTAAATTAGCATACATTAGTTAGCTGTCATTGATTACACGTAATTACTCGTGCTTACAGCCTCTTTATTCATAAGATATCACCCTTGACATCACTGGTAACAAACAAGAAAATGCAGGATTATCACATGACACAAAACAGGACGCCTGCTTTATGATGCCCCTCAGCACAGAATGCACCAAGGCGCATAAATTTCCTGTCAACCAAATGCTAATGAATTCCATGTGTATACAACAAATCCTCAACAACGGCGTAAACTTATTATCCATCCCTCACACAAGTCATATACAAATTTAGAACACAGAAACATGTTTAAAAACACACAAACACATTTTCCAAATCGTGTTCTAACAAGCCTACTTAGCATTGCGTATTTGTATGATACGCTGTACCAATAGCGGGACAATTGTCTTATAACGCTAAATTTAAGACATATTATAATGCTAAGTAGCGGTGGTTCATAGCTGCTGTCGTTATAGGTCCCACTGTAGAGTGGATATACGCAATTTCTGACGATTTTAGTCAACTATTTTGTTTGCTTGATTGATTGGGTTTAACGCCGTTTGTAACGTTATTTCACTCAAATGACTGCATGTCAGCCCAACAGGTGAAGGAACCCTCCATCAACATCGGCAATAGTCAGACAGACATTAAAGGACTCCACATGACCAGGACAGGGACTCAATAAAGACACTACAACAAATCGGTTTCCTGATTTCTAAGCTCAGAAAGCACCAGGAAACAGAAAGCGTCCGCCAACTACCGACTTCAGTAAACGCCAGTTCTACCTTAAATACTTTTTAAAGCTAAGTATGTTAAGTTATGTTTAGAAAGAAATATTGTTTACGTCGTTGATGGTGAGCCAAATTAACAATAATGATACACAAACAGAAATGTCAGTATAAAAACATCTCATTTTTTTTTTTAACAACTTCATACAAGCTACCCCGATCATACTTACGAGCACAGCATGTCAGCAGCGGAATGAACATAGCCTCTTCTTGGCAGGCTATCTGACTAGCGTTATGAGCTATTAGCCATTTCACTATAGGGCTAGACACTTTGGTTATATCGGGAAAGCAGCTCTGTCTTGCTAAGGAGAATCGTGCCTCCCACATTAACCATTCTGTTTCCTCATCAGTGTTATCTTCTGTTCGAACAGACATCTTCAGGCCAAACCGTACAGCATGATCTCAGTACGTTGTCTTGTGAGATGTTTAGTGTATCCGTTAGACACGTTGTAGCGCTATACGCGTACAACTACAGTAAAACCCCACATAGCTATTTGCCTAGGTTGAGTGAATGATCCGGCGGAAGAGTAAGTCGCGTAAAGCTGGGCTAGTTTCTAAAAATAGCCGCATTATATTGGCAGCTATTCGCTAACTAGGTCTTTCACAAGCTTCCAATCACATCTGAGGCTCTACAGGGTAAGCCTCTTATATCGTTGCGAGAAAATGTCAATTGACTCAAAGGATTGGTACATTTTTGAACTTTATGAAAAAAAAAGCCAAGTATAGAACAGCAAAGTATAATTACATAATAATTTTATATGAGAAAAAGGTCCGTTTTATAAAGATGATTATTTATGACAATGTTGGCCATTAGTCATCTTATGATAGCATAATAAATTCTGAAATCTTGAGCCAAAATCAAGTTATTGTTTGCGGAATTACACTACTTTTGTAACAAATATGAGGCCCCATGTTATATACCTATTATATTATGTAATTGTAATGGTTATAACAACAAATTGATACTGTTAAATATGTTCAATACATTCGTTTTTACTCATATACATGTCAGTTTTGAAACGAATTTAACAATTACCCAACACTGCCAAATAAAGGGTCAACATGACATACCTGACCAGGAATTGGGTTGTGTTATCTAGTTATAGTAACTTGTGTAACATACTTACGTGGTATCTAATTCTCCTGCTATCAACGGTAAACTTAAATGCTAATTTTATTGTACTTAACTCCTTGGCCAGCTTAGTTAATGTGTATTATCTTTAATACCTGGATAAACTGTGATACTGGCCGGCTATTTAAGCTGGGATGGAAATAAAGAGTTGAGAGTGGCCATCTACAAGTCCTCCTGTTATGTTGTTTCTTGTGTCTCTCCAATGATTTTTAAAGCTATATACTGAGGTATAATACACCCAAGAAAACGCGACCTGAATTCTAGCAGTGTCTCGTAAATTGTCGGTATATTGTTAACAAGTTAATGATAACAGGGTTGATATAATGGTTACTTGCTTACGTAGTATTTTCCAACATGCAGTTTGTTTGTTTGTTTACCCAAGAGTATTTGGCCTATATGACGAATTTGTGTTGCCGGTGTATGGTGGAAAACCGGAAAGAAAATTCGTAAAAAACACCCCGCGAATTCCGCAACGACCAGAAAACTTCCGGTATATACCTTAGGTCCACAGGTGGGATTGAACCTATTCCAGGTACAGTGAAGTGGGCTACGTAGTCCAACGGTCAATCACGGAGCCACGGCGCGGCCTCCAACATGCAGTAAATATTTTAACTGTATGTATTGTCTCCTTTCCCTCTTAATCCTGATCCAAAATATCCATAGACAATTAAGCTGGCTGCTATCAATAATACAAACTCTTTTCTATGCACCTCCGCACCAAAAATACACCCATTAGTTAGATACAATCATTTAATAAACCAAAAGGCTATATCGATTTAAACTGTTTAAAAGAAAAAAAATCGAATCTTTATTTATTTCTGCCATGAACTTCGTATGATATATAAGTTTTCAAGGTCTATATCATCCGAATAAAATCTATAGTAAACCGTTAAACCCGGATTTGGCATGGAAGATTCTGAAGTCACAGATTTTACAAATATATTTGCAAAAAAGTATAACTGAAAAAAAAACAAAAAAAAATAATTTAATTTATTACTATTATTAATTTTTATATTTCTAGTATTGTTAGTGTTGTTGTAAAACGTTTGGTAAATTCGTATAAAATATGCTTCTTAAGTGATGCGTCAGTTCCCTCGCTTAGCAATGAAAATTATAAGAAAAGAATCGCAGGTTGGAGCAAAAAAAATATTGTAAAAAGAAAGACGCATAGAAAACACCTGGAGGTGCGGTTGCTAATATAACCAAACATCTAGCGTTCCAACTATAGTAGATGCAGAGTTCTGTACCAGTATTAGCCTACTATACATATCGAGATGCGCCGATAGGTCATCCAGAACAACTCGAGATTCAGGTCTATCTAGAAACTTGTCTCTGAGAATTTATTTAGAACATGAGATTATTTATCGGCTTTAATTAGTCGATATCCCTGTGCCAGTGTGATTACTCTTTGTAAAAATATATAAAGATGCAGAACAGTGTAATTTTAAGATTTTGCAGTAACCGGTTTTAACTTGTAAAATTAAGTGATTTTCCATTCTGTTTAAGAGAACTGAACTCACCGGAATATTTTACTCAGTAAAACTGCCCATCTCGCGCATTGGTAACATTAAAAAGGTAATTTTATTTGTCAAGGAGAATAGCAACATAAATTCGATAAACTCCCTTAGTACCTTGAATTATTTTTAAAGTATTGTCACAGAGCGAGTTTTTAACACTTAGATTTACTTCAAATATTTTTTTAATAATAATAATTTTTTTTTATAAAAACTACACAAAGAATAGAAGACAACGGATAATAACTATAGAAAAAGAAGGTAAGAGCAAGTTATGTGCCCGCAAAGCCCTGATCGATGAGGACATAAGCCTGATTAAGCATTTCTGGTAAATCCGTAGAGTGTGTTGTTTTTTTCTGATTGGCGTTTGTAGGGTCATGTTGAGAAACAAATTCGCTCTTCTTGTCGTAATTTCAAGTTTATTCATTGTATTGGCATTGACCACACATACTGCCCTATTTAAGAATTAAATCCTAAACACAATTATAATTATATTCATAATATATATGTAAACGTTCAACGAGTTACGATTGCTGTGATCTCTCCGTGCTCTTTTGTTCTTACTTTTATTTTTAAAAGATACCAAAAACTATTATTGATTCACCGTATTTAACCGTCAACCGACCCTTTTATTGGTTTCCAAATAAATAATTCTGTCTTTTTTTTTTTCCATACAATTACGACCTGCCTAAAATGCTTTTGTATTATATGTTACCTGGAAACTCGTTTCTGTTTTTTACCGAAGCCCAACTGTGTTTTTTCGGACACCAATTGCAAAATTCCAGATATTTCTGATTTTGCAAATCACGCGGAAGTTTAATATTAGGAAAACAATTCTCCAAACTTTCAAGGCCTTTGTCCATATTTCAAGTCATATATTTGTTATATATGCAGAGGTTACCTGGATTTTCTTACATACGTATATAAAAGTGGCAAACTGTTTGTATAGATTTACACATAAAACTATAAGAATAAAATACAAGGAATAATACATGTAAACATAGTTTGCTTTACTATGTTATCAATTACGCATGCCAAGAATATGTTTATCAGGTTTGAATAACAAGAGACATGTTCTTGCATATCTCCAGAGGTCAAATTGATTTCACCAGGGTAAAGCGTGAACAAGTGAAGCTGGAGACATCCCATATCTTCTGATAATGCAACACTACAGAATCTTTTAAACAAGGATAATTACAGGATTTGGCATTTGGAAACTACCTGATCTCTGTCGCAACTTATAACAGGCATATATACTCTTGGCAAATCTAATTTGTGGACTTCTGTGCAAAAAGACAAAATTTAGATTTTTGGGGACGAGCTTTACGTTTAGAGCAATGTCTTCGGGTGCCCAAAGCAGGCATATTGATGTGCTCTTCAAAACGCTGGGAACATGGGGCAGATACCAGATATTACAGATGGCTCTGGTGAAAAGCTTAACATGGCCAGCTTGTTACCAACTCTACATTTACATGTATCTTGGTAAGTTTTCGTTCTGATCGAGAATACTGTCGTACGTTGTCACACATCATCTTTCTTTTTTACATCAGCGGGTGATCGGCGGGTTCTTTAAGCTTGCCATCCGACTTGTTTTGTGGAGTCTTGCGCCATGGAAATCCTAAGTTACTTTTCCTGCAAAGTTATAGGCTCTCTGTGACTGCGAAGAGTCTCCTCGGTTTCTTTGTATTTTTTGCGAATCATGCGAGGAAAGCCACTCTGTTTTTTTTTAAAGTTCTAATCCTGCTGAGAAAACTGCAAATCTACTTGCGTACTCAAGGGTAGTTCATTTATATGACGGTGTATGGTGGAAAACCAGGACGAAACCTAGTTAAAACCACCCCGCGAACTCCGCAGCCAACGGAAACTTCCCTTATATACATAAAGGTTCACAGAGGAATCGCATCTATACCGGGTACAGTGAAGGGACTCAGCAGTCCAACGCTCAACCAACTGAGTCACGGCGCGCAGGCCCACAAACTATTAGACGAGCGTAATTCATATCATATTTTTGTCTGTTTCACGTTACACTTAACCCGTAATTCTGGACAGTCTCATATAGGATGTTATTGTACATGGAACTGATATTTCCATGACAGGTTATCAGCCGCCTATGAGATGCAAGTCTGTATTAAATGCTTCATCTGAGTTACATCCCATACAAGACTACCATAATGATACCTTGGACACAATAGATATACGTTACCACAACAAATGTCCCGACCTGGTTGACTTTAACAACGGAACCATAACTACGGGCACCTGTCAAAGCGGTTACGATTTCAAAGCTTATAAAGAAAGTACTTTGATTACACAGGTAAGATTTAAGTTCTAATTAGCTCTGTTTTCTTACACATCGATTTACTGATTGGTCTTAAACGCTGCAATAAAGCGGCAGTGTATATTCCAACGTTAGAAAGTGACAGTTAACAATGCAAAGAAATATGAATTCGCATGAGTTAGCTGTGGAAAACATAATGTTCCTCCAGTGCTAAGCATGTGTATAAGTTCTAAGCATGCTTCCGTTAGTCAAACGTCCTTTTCTTACACAAGCTAATCTAGGGAATCATAAGCAGACTTACGAAGAATAGGTTTTTTTATATGTGACAATGTGCACGTAACTGTTTAAAATTTATAAGAAACTGTATTGTACGCTTGTTTGCTTTATTATTCAATGGCTAAATTAAATTAAAATTTAGCTCAGCTGGAGTTCTTTTATATCGTTATACCCAAAGTCATTAAAGGCCCGTTCACACGGCAACATTTACAACCGGCTTAAATCTAAACCGGTATAGATTCCAAGCCGGTTTTGAAAACGTACTGGTCACACGAACACTGTCCTATAACCGGCTCAAAGCCGGCTCAGGAATATGTGCGTTCACACGGACAGGTCTGAGCCAGTTTAACTTTAGCAACGTCATTGTGATGTGGTGGCGTTTATTGTTCTCCGACGCATTTAAGCCAGGGCCGTTCACACGGACATTTTAAACCGGATCAAAGCCACACATGATTAAGTGGGTGAAGTTAAACCGGCTTTAAAACACCTAACGTTCCGTTCGAAATACGTCCATCTCTTTTTAAATACGTTGTCACTCCGTCTAATTGCAGGACGAGGGAAATTTTGAACAGGCTAAAGTTCTAGAGCACCCTTCCCGTCCAAGCCAGTCCGAGCCCGTCCACGAAGTTCTTAAACAGATCGTAAACAGTTGCTTCTACGTTCACTCTGTTCGCACAAAGTTTGAGCCCGTTTGGGCAACATTTTCCAGAACGTAGTGAGAACTAGTTTGGTGTGATGGAGGCTTAAAGCCACTTTGGTATTTTAGTCGGTTTAAATTTTGCGGTGTGAACGGGCCATTAGTAACGTTATTTTGGATCTAATGTGTTTCCCCAAACTTTAGCAAGAGTGTTCCGTTAATTTGCACGGGTTGCTTTTACAAAACTGCCGACCCTTTATGAAACAAGTGAAAAGCATAGTGATCATCTCATTGTTCTTTGGTTCTAGTGGGATCTGGTGTGTGAGTTAAGTTACCAGGCACAGTTGACTCAGACAGCTTTAGTGATTGGCCAGGGTGTTGGCGCCACTTTCTTCACGATCCTGGCTGATAGATATGGGAGAAAGAAGGTGTGTCTGTTCAGTCAATGGATGATGCTGTTTGTCAGTTTGGCTACATCCTTCTCTCCTAACATCTTTGTTTTCACTGGGCTTAGATTCATCCTTGGGTGCGTACAACAGGTATGCACAAATTCAATTTACTTCTGTTTGTACTTTCTTCAACGGCAGCGTACAACCGGTAAAAGGGAATTAATGTTCCCATATATGTATTCTTGTTTAAAGTAGATGTACTAGACTTCTGGGGCCAATTGTTCAAAGCAGTGTTAGCCGCTAATACCAGATTAAAGGACTAATAGCGGTATTACAGATGGATCGTTAGCATGGCGTGACGTCATCTAATCTATGATTAAATTTAATACTCCTTTGAGCAACCGGCCCAAGGGATACAAAGCAGTTTTGCAGTGACGTAATAAGTTATGAAATCGCCATAAGTTGTTTCAACCAGATTCTTACAGATGTTTCCATTCAATTTAAGATCACATGCATTCAAAATGTGTATTTATATTATAATTTGTGCTTCAGGGTTTGGTGATGTCAGTTCACGTGATGCCCCTTGAAGTGTTGCCGACGAATTGGCGGGCAATGATTCATCTGTTTGGAGGACTGCTATGGACAGTGTTTCTCACTTCCTTGTGTGGTCTGGCCTTTGCTTTCCAGGATTACAGCTGGAGATATTTTCAACTGACCACTGTTACGGTTTCTGTTATAACTCTCATACCCAATATGATGTAAATAATGAAATAAGTAAAACTATTATTATAACAAAAACTAAAATCTGAAGTTTTCCAACCCATAAAATAGATGGAATGGTAACCATGTGTCATCCCATAAAACGGAGAGTTAATCTAACTGGCACAAGAATTTAAATAATGACAAATTTTCGCCCGGAAAAGTTGTCCCATTGCCAATTTACACTAACGTTCTCTCGCCTACGAGAAGTCGATCCTTGAAATGGAATTAGCTTTCGGGTGAAAAAAATGAAACGCTGTATAAATATTTGGAAATCATAAGTGTTTCAAAAGGTATGCATGTTTTGGTACTGTACGCGTATGTCTAGATAATTTGTCTATTTTGTAATATGGTTATCCTGTGTTAATCTCCTTTGCAACAGGTTCTTGGACGAGTCACTGAGATGGTTGTTAGCCAATGGGAGAGTAGAAGAAGCCCGAAAGATTATTGAGAAGGCGACTAAGATGAATGGAATTGACCCAGTGAATATAAAAGAAGTGGTAGAAGATTGTCTGCAAGAATCTGCCGAATCCAAGAAAGCAAAGAAAGCTCTAGCTCAAGAAACTGGCATTAAAGTCAAGCGTTACACAGTTTTGGACATTTTTCGCCATAGGAAGCTTCGGACCACCGCCTTTATAATGTGGTTTGCTTGGTAATGGATATTTTTTTATTAACACGACGAAAGGCAATTTAACTGTTGAATATTGTTTGTTTGATTGGTGTTTAACGTCGAACTCAAGAGTATTTCACCTATATGACGACTTACTAGTCTAAATAATTTGCGTTGCCGGTGTATGGTGGAAAACCAGGAAGAAACATCATAAACACAACCCCGCGAACTCCGCAGCCACCGGAAAACTTCCCTTATATACATAAGGTCCACAGGGGGGATCAAACATATTCCGGGTAAAGTGAAGGGGGTTCCGTAGTCCAACACTCAACCTTGGAGCGACCCCAAAATGTTCAAGAATTCGTCTTACAAAAAATTGACTGATGACCTCATTTTTTTGTGAGAAAACCAAATTTTTGTGAGAATAATGAGAGTAAACATGACAAATCCAGTTGGACAACCCATGTACTTCACACCATCAATGTACCTCACACCATCACTGTACCTCACACCATCAATGTACCTCACACCATCACTGTACCTCACACCATCAATGGACCATACAACACCATCAATGGACCATACAACACCGATGTACCTCACACTATCAATGTACCTCGCACCATCAATGTACCTCACACATCAATGGACCATACAACACCGATGTACTTCACACCATCCAAGTACCTCACACCATCAATGTACCTCACACCATCAATGGACCATAAAACACCGATGTACCTCAGACCATCAATGTTCCTCACACCATCAATATACCTCATACAATCAATGTACCTCACACCATCAATATACCTCACACCATCAATGTACCTCACACCATTAATGTACCTCACATCATCAATGTACCTCACACCATCAATAGACCCACACCATCAATAGACCCACACCATCAATGTACGTCACACCATCAATATACCTCACACAATCAATGTACCTCACACCATCAATATACCTCACACCATCAATGTACCTCACACCATCAATATACCCAACACCATCAATGTACCTCACACAATCACTATACCTCACACCATTAATGTACCTCACACCATTAATGTACCTCACACCATCAATGAACCTCA
>JAVFBZ010169826.1:0-11976 GCA_032466195.1 Katharina tunicata | reverse complement strand
AGTCTGGTCAAAACGCAAGTTAAGAATTTTCGGACTCGAATAGCATATGAACTTTCGCAAAATTAAAGCTCCTATTTGTCATCTCACCGCCTTGTCGTACACCCTTCGGCACACTAACCATGTGAGGCTTGTTGCCATCTCACCGCCTGGTCGTACACCCTTTGGCACACTAACAATGTTAGGCCTGTTGTCATCTCACCGCCTTGTCGTACACCCTTCGGCACACTAACCATGTGAGGCCTGTTGCCATCTCACCGCCTTGTCGTACACCCTTCGGCACACTCATCATGTCAGGGCTGGTGCCATCTGGACGCTTTGTCGTACACCGTTCGGCACACTAACCATGTGAGGCCTGTTGCCATCTCACCGCCTGGTCGTACACCATTTGGCACACTAACAATGTTAGGCCTGTTGCCATCTCACCGCCTTGTCGTACACCCTTCGGCACACTCACCATGTCAGGGCGGGTGCCATCTCACCGCCTTGTCGTATCCCTTCGGCACTCTTACCATTTCAGGCCTGTTGCCATCTGGACGCTTTGTCGTACACCCTTCGGCACACAAACACGATTTAAGTGTATTAGAAAGAGGAACTTTACTACAATGCATTTTATTCTATCTACTAAATACGCTTTATAGTTTTAAACGACAGGAGAATGCGTATCATCAACTACAACCAAAATATAAACCTTGGATACACAGGTCGAACTTTAATGTGTTTAGAGATAAATTCAAGCAGCTGAAAATTGAGATGTTACGTCTTCCAAGGAGGATTTGTTGTCAGATGATATGCTGACCCAAACAATAAGCTTTAAGATATAATTAACTCTCAAAAAGATTATATTTGTTATGACGTAACTATACGGATACGGAGGTTGTATAAGCACGGTAAGCACCATTCTGATATTATATAATAACAAATTAAGGTTATTGTTGTTTGCGTTCAAAAATGGCTGTTTCGAATCCCCGCTGTGCACAACCGAAAAGAGGTAGCTTTTTCCCAACCAATAATAAGTCGCTAGATGCCTTTGACCTGTGACACTCCGCGAACATACACATTTTTTTATATTCCCTACAAACGCATTTGAGCCTTCACGAATTCAAAACGATCAGACAAAGGCAATGCTATTATAATTGGCTTCAGTCTCTTCGGGATAATTTCATTTAAGTATACTTAGTTTTATTAAGTTTTTAATACCGATTTGTTTGCATTTAGTACTCACTGACAATATCAACTTATGAACAGGGAGAAAAGTTCTAAACATGCCATGTTGTTTGAGCACGACCGTTCTGTTGTCTATTATCAAACATAAATTTACACGGCACATAAGGGGGATAGGGTTACAATTTACAATCAAACTGGAACAAGCAATACCTCAAGATCAATTGACAAAAATCCTGTCGACGACTGAAGATTTGAAGATTAAGCAGTTTGACCACAACGATTATTAATGAAACTGTAACAACACCGAGTACAATACACAAAATGACGAAGAAGATCAAACATGTTGTTGAAGAAGACGACTCTGTATGGTGACAGCGGTGATCAATATAACTGTAACAGCAACACTCGAGTCCAAACTACAACAGTGCGAAGTTTGAAAGTATCTCCGTGAAGGTAACAAAACAGTTTGATCATTACCATGATCAGTGCAACTGTAAACTCAACACTCGAATTTAAGAAAAGAAGAACAGATGTTTGTAAATAATCTCAAATCATCAAATTACCGATAGAATAGAACATAAAGTTCCCTTTTTTACGAACCTGAATACCCTAAATATCTCTCAAATAAAGCATTACGCTTTTTTTAAGTTGTGTCATAAATTCCAATATTACCCGCTAACCCACTAACCTCTCTCCTCACCGGGTCCTCTTCAATAGAATTAAAACAGATCAATTCACTGGCTCTATTTAAGTCACAATACCAACTTTATATTTACAGACATATTACTAACATCATACCGACTGGGGATTTCAGTTTGACATTCGATGGCATATCCTACCCTCTCTGTGCAGAAATATTGTTTGAAGATTTGTTTAAAAGCCACAATACATCTTAATTGATAGCTGTTTAACTACCTGTATTTGTAAAATCAGAAGCTTAACAGTCAACTTAGTTTATATTTATATATACCAAATGGGATAGATTAAGTCTGAAATGAGACTTTATTCCCGCCACGTCATTCTTTAATATTTATTTTTGCAATTGTGTTCACATGGTGAATAAAAACCCTCTGACATCAAACATCAATCTCCGTCAAGCTAACTAATGAAAAGAGCCATTGCACTTCTGTACCAGGAACGGATAATCAGCAAATCTATTGGACAAAATCCAAAAGAGAAGAGATTTGAAAATGAGCCTCTTGAAACCATCACAGCAGCATCATGACTTCGATGATCAATAAAACTTTAACACTAGGATAAATGGCGCGGGATAAATCCGATTCATAAATATTCCCTACGAAGTTAATATGACCTTCATGGTGAACCAGGAAACTAGCATCATCAACGCTCAATTACAATGGTTGGAATGGCGATGGAGAGGTTCATAATCATATCCATGGTTTTAAACTAACGACATGGCCAACAAGTACAAGGGAAACAGCAACAAGTCCTATGGTAAACAAGTGAGGGAGAAACAACACTCACAAATAATATCCTTTAAGTTATCACTATCATCAACGTCGAAACTGTTATATCAGCAATCAACAAAATAAACAAAATGGATTCACACAAATTTCGAATGGTATTTACAAAGCACTAGAATAGAGAGTTACGCTGACAACGGCGACTCACAACCGCTCTGGACAAAGTCCCTTATGAGAGAGACGATTTCCGAAATGTATTACTAAAGTATACAAAAAAGTAATTATGAAATACAAATCCAATTTTGTACGTTTTTCTATAATAAATTATAAAAGTGGGAACACACACTGATTGTTGTGTAGTATTATTTTCACTAAGCGTATATTTCTGATATGAACACACAAAATCTAATATACAAGCGTGGTCAGCAGTTCATAAAACTACAGTGAAAATAACTACGTATTCACTTGTGAACAGATATAGCATTAGAATTAGCAGTGGCATCTTCAAGTCAGGACCAACTGGGAGGCACCATGTCACAGTCTTATCAGGCAAAATGGCAAACGGTAGCTGGGATTCAACAAAACGTTTGAAGCGACAACGTTTACTGAAATGCTTATCTCTATCAAATCAAAAACAGTTTCTATCCTAATAGTTTCTGAGACATGTGTTTAACAAATGTCAGCATCCCAGACTGGGTACATACGTACTATAGGCTTTGCCGTTGGGACAGATCTTCACAAATCAATATAATCTTATACACACAGATATGAATAAAGCCTTCGACCCCTCTGAAGATGTATGAGAATGTCGACCTTTCAATTAGGAAAGAGTGAGGATGGCGCCTTATTGTCTTAAATGATAGGCCTATGTCTTTCATTCAGTCCTCACAGTCACAGTTAGGCACACCATATAACCAGAGCGAACCAGTACGTGTTCTCTGCACGTCTATTCAACGGCTAATCATGCTGATCAGAGCGGTATGGATTGGGGTATAACATTCTTTGCGCATTGCATATTTAGAAGTACAGTATTGGTTTAATTTGATATAGATAATTCGCACACCCCAGTCTTTTTTTTTTATAAACCAATGACTATTTTAATTGCACAAGAACTGTATTGCCACGAAATATGCACAAAGCATTGATCTGAACACGCAACAAAAATCTAGTAAAATTACCCTCAGTACATTCGCTCAGTATCTTTCACAACAACGACAACCAGTAAAACATCAAATCAGATTTACTCTTCTTAAATAAACAAAAGTTTGTTGTGGAGCACCGTAATTCAAATATGTTTCTTATATTTGCTGACTTTGAAGATTGTGTTAATATTACTATATCACATTATATACGGGGGCCGTTGTTAGTATTCCTAGCTCACATATGAACGCCTCCCAGAATAATTTCAATATGGAATTTAAATTGAGCATTATATACAGTATTTATAACAAATTTTGGATTTTGTCTATCTTTCATGACCTGCAGACTTATTGACAATAGATCCTGTGTGTCAAAGGCTGTCTGTGTTGTGTTGCAATCCATTCATACATGGGTCATTAAACCTTGAATGGGTCTGACCTCTTGACTGCGCTCTGATCACTGGAGACCAGATTATCAGACTTTATCGAACTGTCCTTAGGATCGATTTTACGGTTCTATTAGTCTATTATTAGGCTTATACATCATGTATGAAAACAAAAGAAGGTAATGCACAATTAACGCGTCATAAATCTATAAATAATTCACGACTTCGAGAAAGGTTGGTTTCTCGTTTGTATATTTGTCACAGGAATACAATAATCTTTGTATGTCTGGTTCATTTCTGCTTTACTTCCGGGTTCATCCTCAAAACTGTGACTCTCTGGTTTGATCAGTAGTTTATCAGGATGGTTTTTATTTCGCTCTTGGTTCAGTAATAGGACCGAACGGGACAATTGTCACCTTTTAAACTTCCCTAGTTATGTTATATCTAAATAAAGAAGAAGCATGTACTCGGAACTAAAAGGAATCCCATGAAAGCTATGTAATCACATGACGTGATTTACAGGCCCTACTCAATCGTGAATAGTTGAAATCTAGTAGAATATCGGCTGGTAACTTACAGAATAGCCTGAGACCATGGGTCTGAGGTTTTTACCACTCATCGGTGATTTAATCCATAACTTTTATATAGTTGCGTTAGTTTGTTTGTTTAATTTGTGTTAAACGTCGTACTCAAGAGTATTTCACCTACATGACGACTTTGAGTTGCCGGTGTATGGTGGAAAACCTGGTAAAAAACACCCGCGAACTCCGTAGCCACCGAAAAACTTCCTAGTTGCATTAGTTGTAGCGTGTTATTCTTATGAGACTGTGGTTTTGTTACACTTTGACATTTAAAATTATAGTCTTCATTTTGTAAGACTCTCGATCTCATCAGTATCAAGGAATTAAAAAGGATGCCGTTCCACCGAAATCATGTTTACAGGAATTGAGTTGATAGTGAGTGAAACGCGTTGACGAGTACAATACAATGGTTGAGGTAACGGAGTAACATTAAGCTGTTTTCCTATGAGTACGAAACCTCTTAAAACTATTCCCTTATTTTAAAATGATGGTTATGTTTTATCCTGGAAACCTATGCCATTCAAGAATATCAGAAAATGAAACCCGAATGTTAAAAGACTACTAGTACTATGAGCTTCTTCGTGGTCTGGCTTAAAATGACAAGGCACAGTTTATAGGTTAAAATAACAAGTTACGATTCGCGGTCTTGCTTAAAGTGAGAAGACATGGTAAATATAGATTTCCATACCGTTCTGCTTATGTTTCAGTTTCAAATCTGTGTTTAAGGCCAAGCGAAACGAACACAAAGCTGTCCAATATCTGACGCAAATGATACCAAATAAAACTCTTCCATTATATTTGACAGGGGCTGTGGGCTGGGAAACACAATACAATGCATTGTCAACTTATAATAGATGATAACTAAAGTTAAAGATTTACAATCTGGGGTTGATACTGTTTGGTTTGGTAATCAACCGAACCTCAACATGTCGATAAAAGAAACATAACCGCTACACCTGTTGAACTAAAACAAGACATCTATAAAACACCATATTTCTCTTATGCTTTGTAACTTAGTTATCCTACGATATATTCAATCTTAAACGTAAATATTTTCCTTTTTCTATTCTGATACATGTAAGCAAAACTAATTACCATGTTATTTAAAATGAAAACAAAGGCATAATAACAATACATATGCTAAAATACAAATCGACTAAGTAGAAAGAGATTATTTAGACAGGGCCGTATCAGAGTTAAATCCGTTCGTGTATTCCGGCTTGTGATGACTGGACAACGCTATAATGTAAGGCCTGGCGCAATCATATACTAGAGACGGTACCGGGTGCATGGTTACTGTCATGGCGGGGGTGGTTTATCAGAGGTTTCCCTTCATCTTTTAGTCTGATACAGACGAGACAATGGCGCTATAATATGGATGACAAATCGCCAGGTATGAAGATGAACACGGCGCAAAAACAGAAACACACCAGTTTTACTGTTTCATCATTATTACATAAGTCTATCTTACGATGGTGAAATAAAGCTGATAGATACTATCTATAAGTTATTTGTTCGGAGATTCTTTTATCAAATGGGACAAATTTTATATACTGGGGCTAAGCAAATAAAAGTAACATCACACCCAGCTTAAGTGCTCAAGAATAAAAGCCTGAAGCGTGTACAGGAATTGTGGGTTTGGGCTGCTGGCCATGGCGAATACAATACAATATACATTAAAAATCTGGAGAAAATCCATGAAAGAAATAATGTCCCCGAGCCAAATTAAGTATGATTGCATGAATTGAAATACGATGCCACCAGATGTGATATTATGAACACCAACCCTCATGGCAAGCAATTGAGGCTGAGACGACAGTAGCAGAGGGACCAAAATCACACCAATGAGAAATAACAAAGTCAAGGTCATCAGGCCTATTACAATACAAAGCTCACCTCAAATAAACCAGTTAATGCTCAATGATATTGAGAGCATGCAGTCGTGTATGGATTGTAAAATAATATTGTTAACTACTATCTGTAAAAGGGAATAGGATATAGGGTTACACAACAACTAATATAAAATAACCGAATTGCATATTTATAAGACCAGATTTCTTACCACTAGGAATAAATGGCTGTGATAGCACAGGAAGCCATCATGGTAGAAACATACAGGGCATCACCAGAACAAACCATCAGATCCAGAGCATGAAAGCTAAAATCTCCATATACTGACAGTAGGTATAGGAACACCATTGATGTCCAGATATGTTAAGGGGAGTCCATGCAGCCTCTATTGACAATAACAGACGGCCATTAAGACCCCATGGAGTCCTGGGATCACAATAGTTCTCACATAGCACTTCTCATGGTCAACAACCAGTGCAGATTTCACACAGTCAACTGTAAGGCACAAATAAGCCAAAGCCATCCATGGCTAACATGGTTGAGCAATATGCTTCCTGTCCCTGATGCTATCCTCCAAGTAGTCAACGGCTGACATCAATCCACCATTCCCACGCCATGTCTGATCACAGCAGCATATCACCTATAGTCATCTAGTCATTTCCGTAGAAGATAGCCCTGGCGGAATCCCGAAGGCCCACCTCTCCACGGACAATCCACCCACGGAGACAAGGGCTACCTGTAGACACGTGACCCAAAACTCCCACCTTCCATCAGGCTGTCTTTAAGGCAACAAAATGGCTCCCAAATAAACAATCTGATAGTAGAATCTCATTAGGAAGTCAAGAACAGTCCAGCTAGTCCTAGTTGATTAAAACCTGGCGAGCGCGGCTGTATGCGGATTGAACGGTTCCCAAACCATCACGGCCTGCTCAATATTTCATATGTGAGAATGTTTGGGAGACATGAATGGAGACGAATGTTATGTATAGTTCTCCACACACTAGGAAGCCACCAGCCAGTGATGGTAGCCAGATCAATGGAGAGACTCTCCGAGTTTATATGCTTTGCTGGCCATCCAGGTCTGATAGCCTATAACATAGCAGATTCGATCTGTGAATTGCAGTACACTGCTTCGTGTCGCTCTAAAGACCCCATGTTACTATGAGACCTGATGAAGCCTCTATACACCAGGCCGTATGGACTGTTTTATTCAGCGCTTCGTGTCGCGCGATGTATTTTGCTTAATATCAGTGTTAAGAGCTAATCAATATCATGCTCCGGAAAATGACGACTAGGTAATATGTATTGACTTCAGTGGACGAGGACACAGTAGCTCAGTGTTACGGCCACCTTTCTCTGGCGCTAACAACTTTCCTACTACGCATGGCCGATATCTTCACCAATGAAATAGGGTTAGAAGAATATCGATATACCACTTCATGTTTCCTAGTTCCTGAGATATAAACCCCACGTGACAAGCCAATATTACTATTCTTAATGAAACAAGCTAACTGGCGGACGAAATGGCTGGTGTGGTTACTATGGGCTGTTAGTGATTTGTTTCCACATTGGCAGAGAGCGGCATGGATTGCGAGGACCTATATGTCATTGATTTGGAATGACAAATACATGGCTTCAGCTTTCAGAGCAAACCTTCAGCGTGTACTGTAAACAAATCATTCAGGCTACATGATGACAATTTCCTTCACTCTATTATGTATGCATAGCTGTTCAAGCCAAGCCTCGGCGTAATATTGAGACAGATGCTGTCATATGTAAACTGTGAATGATATATGGCTTTAACTGAGAAGCATATGACCTGTTCATTTTTAAAATAATAATCTTTATTTTCAGCAGATACAACAGAAAATTAAGTCGCAGGTGTTTATGCATCTAACTCTTACATTTATATGGATTATTTAAAAGTCAGACTATATCTTAGAATATATTTTGAGACCTGCTGGTCATATACATTCCGTGTTAAGATTCCAAGGTTGATTATTATCTCATTGTACATCTGTGGTTACAATAGAAACTCATTCCTCTGGCGCTTAAACTGAAGACGATTTCCTGTTTCTCTCTAAATTTGAATAAGTGAAAATCTAAATTTTCTGCTTCAGATGGATTTATTGGTGTTTAACGCCGTGCTCAAGGGTATTTCACTTATATGACGGCGCTGTTTTCCAACTGTGGACAACAACCTAAACACAACAATTAAATGTGTAGTTACTTTAGTGTTATCACTGTTGGAAAGATAATGTTCCTGCAGTGATAAGTATGACAGCATGAATATAATCTGGAAACATACCGCTTTTAGCCAGAGGGCCTAAAAAAATGTATATTTATATAATTGTAAAAACAAATATATATAGGTTGTGCTTATTATCGCCCATACCAAATATCTATGTGTGTTACATATTCGCCACATATTTATCTTCACAATATACATGTTACATGTATTGCCATTTCTCGAGATGCGCCTATAGGTTATCCAGAACAACTCGAGATTCAGGTTTAGTTAGAAACTTGTCTCTGAGAATTTATCTAGAACATTACACATTACACATCTTACACACTTAGACACTTAAAAATAACTGCTTACCCCCTATCCTACCCTACATGTGTATCAGAGTTACAAAAGCCTCTTCTAGACATGTTGTTTCATTTATGTGGCTTGCATATTTATTTGTAAATGTGCAATTACTTCCTTTACTGGGGTTAAATTTTGGAAGCTGTTTATTCTGTCTTCTTTAATCACACCTGCTTTAATTATCACTCTACCTTGTAATATACTGTTTTAACACAAGCCCTTGTCTAGACCTGTTTTATCTACTACTTCCTCCATATTGTCATTGGCACCTCTCCCCAGGGCTGCTACAGGTATATATAGTGGACCCTTATCATTTCACTTTAGACTTGTTTCATTGTTTATAGTGTTTTTTCTTCTTATTTACTTTGTTATATTTAACCTTCTTTTTATAATTTTTGTTATGGTGTTAGTGTAAACACTATTATTTTAGATACCTTTGGAATTGCTATTTCATCATATGTATTGGGTTTATTTTGAATTAATGTTACCTTTGTTTCAGAAATACTGTATATATATTGCATTAAGCTAGATTATTATTTAAGATATATTTATATTTACTCTTCTAGCTCACATATTCTAGTGTACCTTTCTCGTTTTGAACAGCAGCTTTAGTTTTGTTAGATAAATATTATTACAGCTTAGTTTAAATTTCTGCAATTGTTTGTAATCCCTTCGTCCTCATACCCTTTGCATATCCTTATCCCATTGAGGTGGACAGAAGCAACAGAAAAGGCGACAGTTTCATAATAGACCCCCTATGAATCCAAATTAAAAAAAACAACTTTTCGGAATTTTCTGCAGCTGCCAATGCATTGTTTCAGGTCCTCCAGTGTCTTCACCATATTGACTTCCTACAGGGACATATTCGTGACCAAACGTTCCCTAATTCTATTTTCAAGAAAATTAAAGATCTGAACAGTTTCCCCAGGCCAATAGAAATTGGGCATGTAATGTAATCCATGAGATGATTGCCCATTGCGAATCCTGACTTGTAAAATTAAAAGCACACTTGACTTTGGCCAAGTCATCAAAGAGTCTAGATTTTGACCGTGCTTTCTCTAATCCTATAAAATGGGTAAAACAAAACTTTCGACATAAACTATTGAATTTTACTTTGACAACCTTTGAGTCGTTTGTTTGTTCTCTAAAATCCAATCATCCTAGCTCTTCTGTTTTCCCTACTTCCCCGGTTGTTGCCTCCCTTTCTGTTAGCCTTTCTCCAGCCCAGCCCTCCTCTCCCCAGGCTGGTCCTTCTTCGTCATCCCATACACCTCATCCTGCGGGGGGGGGGGGGGGGGGGGGGGGGGGGGGGGGCCCCCCCCCCCCCCCCCCGAGTCCACCTAATCCTTCCACTCCAACCCCTCCCACCAACGGGTCTGATCGTTCCTATTATGATGCTGTGAAGTCTCCACCTTCAGTTCCACGTAATATTCAGTTCAATAATAAGGAAAGTAGTACATTTTGGAAATTCAGACATACTATCTCATCTAACAAGCACCTTCCTAAAGTAACCAAAAACATTTTGTTATTAGGAGATTCTAATTTGGCTATAATTAACTAACCCTGATATCCAAGTAGAATGTTTTCCAGATGCAGCATTCAATTCATTTCGGAAACTCGCTCAAAATTATAAAGGGAAATTCTTATACTAAATGTTGGAATAAACAATAAGAAAAATCCAAGGCCAATGACGCAAATGCGAAACATGATGACTAGTATTAGACAAACTTTCTCCAAATCTCTTTTGTATTTCGTTGAGTTACAGTCATCATCAAAATTACCAGCCAATGACATTTCGACCTTAAATGATCTAAATTCTGCAGCTACCAACATGACTAGACTAAATATAATTCCCAAAATAGATCCATCTAAATTTAGAGTCTGTCGGGATCAAATTCATTGGACTGAAAACACAGCAAATTGCTTGTATGAACATTGGCTTAAACACTTTGGTTTAAACTAGATTTGGGTAAAGGCATTGTCCACCCCAATTTCGGCTTAGGTACTAATATTGTAACCCTTACCAAAGATTTCATCTTAACGGCATCATATAGGTCCCTCCTTGGCCGTGGCCTTTCCTTCGTACCATCCCTCAAGAAATACTCTGACAGAGATTTTAAGATTCAGAAATACAGTTATATATTCGGCTTTATCGAAACTTTAGCTAGAGCAGATAGATACAGAAACTGTAGTTGGCAGAAAAAAACGTTTACAGAAAAAACTGGTTATGCACCGCCAATAACTGACCCCGAGATTACTGCCAGTGTTGCCAAACTAAGTACAGAATTTGAACAGGTTGTCAATACTAAAAAAACGACCTAATCTCACCAATGCGGAAAGACATTCTATCTCTAAGCTTCGTGAAAATCGAGATATTGTTTTTAAACCAGCTGATAAAGGGTCTACTATGGTTATAGTGGCCAGACAGGATTACATAAACGAGGCAGAACGCCAGTTGAGTTATCTCGACCATTATAAAATACTAGATAATCCTATTTGGCCAGAAAACAGGATAACTTTCAACGAAATAATCCTGTCTTTAGAGAATCAAAACTTCCTCACTACTAGGCAAGGCAAGTATCTACTAGCGGGACTAGAATCCAAAAATAGACGATTTTTCATTCTTCCGAAAATCCATAAACCACAGGAGAAATGGCCTCAACCGTCTATGCCCCCAGGTAGACCTATAGTATCAGACTGTGGTTCTGAATCTTACCACATTTCAGAACTTGTTGATTACCATCTCATACCAATCGCCGACAGGCTCCCCAGTTTTGTCAAAAATACTGAGGACTTTCTGAATAAGTTATCTGAAGTTAAGGTTCATAAAGACGTCATATT
>JAVFBZ010169815.1:0-16568 GCA_032466195.1 Katharina tunicata | reverse complement strand
TCACCCGAACTGATCAAACAGTTTATGCTTGATATTACATGAGATAGTAATAATGGTATTTAACATATCCCAGCAATGCAGACACCTTGGTTTGTACTTAATAAATCTTCTGTTTTTGTAGTTATTATCTAGTTGTATTCTATTAATTTTTTTCATTTTTTTGTTGTTGTCATTTCACAAATATTTTATAAATCAATGTTCAAAATAGCATGTGGGTGGTTGGCAATGGCTTCCTGGTGCTCTCGAAGCTAAAGGGCATCAGGAATCCCATTTGTTGCGATGTCCTGTTTTGCATCCTGTCACAACATGCATTTTCTCCGGGCGTATATTGCGACTCAGTTGAGCTCTTGTTTTGGTATCTTTGGCACCCTGTGGAATCTACAGTTTCTTGTTGCTCCCGTTCATGTCCTTGTGCTTGTCGTGTAGTCTGTGTGGCCGGGCATTGTTCCTACTACACACTGTTCCAGCAGGTTGTCATTTGACAGCCTATGGATGACGACTTCCTTATTTAGTAACAATGTAACATTTCGGTTTTAAAATGTTCAGAAAATCGGTTCCTAAAACCTTTCTTAAAAATAACTACATTGTTAGTAGAAAACTGGCAATCTAGAGTAAACTAGATAATTAACGGTACGATTTGATGCTCACAGTAAATTGTAGCTAGCATGGCAGGTTGCATTACAGATTGTATTTCAATAGTAGGAGATATGTCCTGATAGGGAAAGGCTGGGGACCAGACAAATGGGTGTCAGGGAGGTGAGCGAAGATGGTTACCCCCTGACCTCTCATCTTTAACAACCCATGATGTCATCTCTGAGGTTAATTAACCCAGGAAGCTGTCAGAGTGGAGGAATGATGTAATGGCTACATGACTGGGCCATTAAGAATCCTCCTGTACTCTGTTTTCTCCCATCATCAAGATTTATGCTCCATTCTCAGGCTTCTCAAGTCTCATCTCAAAACCGTAATATGGACCCAGCTGCTATAAAACACAATATCAAATATCAACTGAATAACAACTCGATATACTGTTATTTAATTTATAACTAATTTGGACCAAGTTGCTGTAAAAAAAAATCAACTGAAAATCATCTCGCTATACTGTTTTTCAAAACTAAAGTTGCTGTAAAACACGATAAAAAAAATTGAATGAAAAACAACTTTATATAATGTTATTTAATTTATTGCTAATTTGGACCAAGCTGCTGTAAAACAAACTATATAAAAAATCTACTGAAAATCAACTCGCTATACTGTAATTCAAAACTAATTCGGACCAAGTTGCTGTAAAACAAGATATAAAAAAATCAACTGAAAAACAACTCGATATACTGTTATTTAATTTATAACTAATTTGGACCAAGCTGCTGTAAAACAATATAAAATATCAACTGAAAATCAACTCGCTATACTGTTATTCAAAACTAATTCGGACCAAGTTGCTGTAAAACACAATATAAAAAATCAACTCAATCTACTGTTTTTCAAATTATAACTAATTTTCACCCAGCTAGTGCATGTAAAACACAATATAAAATATCAACTGATAATCAACTTAATATACTCTTATTCAATTTATGTTCAAACCTGCTAGGAATCTTTTTACTCTGAACTTAAATAATCAGATTAGACAAGTGAGAATTTAATTTGGTGTTCAAATAGATTTAAAGTTTTACTGTCGCATTCCATGGCATTTTATTCAGCGTCTGTTTTATCAGGCAATGATCATCCAACTGGATTCAATCAATGACTCAGACTTCATGTGCATTTATTGTTACGTTTTATCTTAAGTATTTCTCCTAAGAACAGGTGTTGGTTTCCGTCACATACTGAGAGAGTTTCTTGTTATGCATTGCATTGTTCAAAAAATTTATCATAAAATTAAATATTTTATCTTATTAATTCATCGTTCTCATGCTCTTACGCAAGGTCAATCAATTGATCTCTTTAAAGTTTATAACACATCTAATTATTTACCTATACCCTAAATCGTCCACACCCTTTAATCACTTAAACTACTTGTTACTCAACAGCTAAGAAGTGTAAAAACACAATCTTGAAGTCTGCATGAAAACATGCAGAAAATTAAGTTTTAATTCCAAACTCACATTAATTAATTCAATAAATGTCTTAACAATTGTGCCCTTTCAGGCGCATCTGTTGAGAATTTGGGGTAGTTATTGAGTGATGTGTATGCTTGGAGTTATTAGGTTGACTGGTAAAGTTAAAATATCGAGAAAATTTATTGGAAATTTTGCTATAATTGGCAATTCTCAAATACTGCATCTCTGCCCCCCAGTTTGATAGTGCAGCCCTCACAGAAAGCCTGCCAACTCATGCCCTGTTTGGGTAGCCCATAAATTGTTCCTGCGGATTGAAGCGACAGTTTTATGAGTAGTGTGTTAATGTTGTGGAGGCCAAATTCTGCCAGCACAGAGTTCCTTATCAAACTAACTACAAATATCTCTCCCAGCTAATCTTAACATTAACTCAAAGTATTGAGTCATTTTCCTGGCTAAGCCGCAAAGCTGGTTAAAAAAACTTGCAAGTTTAGCCGCAAATTATGATTTGACAGTTCGACTTAGCGCTCAGTGCATTGATCTGTGTTTTGATTGTAACTTGTGAGCATCAGACAGAAGTGTACTTGGGGCGTCTTTCATATTGTGCTCGAATATTACAATATTTTGTTTTAAAAAATTTAAGCCGAAAATCAATCATTAAAAAAGCTCTGCAAACCACTTGTTATTGATTGATATATGAAGTTTTGCGTAGTATTTTGCACATATTTTATTTATCTTTTTTGCTAAAAATACTATCACGAATGATTGCAGCACTGTCTATTGAAATCAGCCGTGGTACCATATTATGCAATATGTAATGAAGGTAGGGAACCCTCCTGTGCTATGGCTGACTTTGATTATGAAGGAATGCTCACTGGGCCGAATGTAATTCTTCTGGAATGTTAAATTAGAAATACGGGTTAACTGAAAATTTGTGATTCCTTGTGGCATAGTGGCACCCGGTCTTAATTCAGTAAATTGGGCGATTGTAGGGTGAGACCGAGAGCAAATATAACCAGCTGACACCAGGCTCCTTTCTTCCCAAGTCAAGTTCTCAACAAGTCGATTACAAGGAAAGCTTTTCCACGTTTTTCAGATTGATTTTGTCCAAGTATCGGAGGGCCTTATTAAATAAACATGCTTTAGTGGTTTACAGTCACCATGGTTATTGGAAGTTTATCTTGCCGTCAAGTTGTTAATTCAGACATTGAGTAAGCGAATTTCACGGCCTGCCTTTACCAGTGTGTGCTCTGCCGACAGGTCCCCGGATTATTTGCCATATTGGATTACAAAAATTAGATTTGCTGACTTATTAGCGAGTGATTGTGGAGAGTAAATCTGTTAATGGAAATTTATTGCCTGTTAACTGTGTGTAATCACAGGTTCTTATGGACATAATTCAATATTTATTAATTGTGGAGAGTTAAATAGATTTATAAGAACCCATTGAGAATAAAGATGTGGTCGGCAAGATATGGAACAGATCTACTTGTTTAAGTGTTTTAAATAAACTCTTGTTAAATAACTACTTTGTTCTTAAAATGACTAACTGTTTACATTTCATAAAACACTTTAAACATGCATAATTAATCACAGGTTTGTAAGTTGGCAGGAATAATAGGCCATTCTGTTCCCCAGCGATCATGTTTACTGTAAATCACCTATAATTTCGACCATGCATAATGCTCACCTTTTTGCAAGTTGTGGAAGTATTATAGCATGTAAACACACAAAGTTAAGTTTATTGTAAAATCCAGATTCTCCTTTAACTGTAAAACTGTTGTTTGACTCCCAGACATTTTTTTAAAGTCCTTAAAATAGCTTCCAAAGTATTAACTTCATGTTCGAAATTTTAGGTGATTTAGGGTAATCACTTGAAGTGAACATGTACCCCTCAGATTTTTTGGTGTATTAAATCTTACAGTATCAGAGAGATGTTTTCATCTGACTAAAGAAAATTCATGTGGTTGGTTTTTATCCCCTCGCAAATCAGAGTTGAAGGTGGTATAGCGATGTGTTTGTATGTGTGTAAAAAAAAAAGTCTTTGTCATCACTCTAGCAGCTTAACACTGGATCAATTTTTTTCAAAACTTCCCAGACATGTCTAATATGAAAATATGTTTGAATTTCACAGTAGACTCAACATTATTATAACTATTTTTAGAAAAAAGTTTTATCATCAACCTAGCTACTTAACGTCTAAATTGATTTTCATCCATCTTCACACATATGTCTGTTATAAAGATGTTTTGAACAAGTTCAAATTTCAGGGCTATGGGCTCTAGCAATTTGTACCTGTTTCAATTTCAATCAAACTTCACACTCATGTTCATTCCCAAAATGTCTTTGAACATGGTGGTTGGTTGGAAGCCTCTTGTGCCCTGTTCATTCCCAAAATGTCTTTGAACATGGTGGTTGGTTGGAAGCCTCTTGTGCCCTGGTGCTCTCTGAGCTAAGGGGCAACAGGAAGCCAGTATTGTTGTGGTGTCCTGTTTTGTTAATGTTTTTAAATGTTTTGTCCTGTCTTGCATGTTGCCTGCGTCGTTTACAGTGGTGTTTTTCACCGATTGGGCTGGCACGTCGTCACATGCAGAAGTGAAATAACCTTGAATACAGCGTAAAACAAAATAAAAAAAACAAAATCAAACTACACACTCATGTTCATTCTCCCAAAATGTCTTGAACAGGCTGAAGATCTGAGCAATATAATTGTATTCAGAATTCTATGTGTAATATTTCTTTTTTTTTATTTATATCAATGAAAAAAAGCATAAAACATCACATTTTACCTGATGTTCATAAAGAAACCACTCTCACCTGTCAGATGTATTTACATACATTTCTCGTTATCTCCACAGGTTCATCAATACATGAGTGCCCTGTCAGACGCCAAGGTCCCGTACATTAACAGTGTCGGGGAGAAATACCGTATCAAACAACTCTTACATCAGTTACCTCCCCATGATAACGAGAGTCGATACTGTAACAGTTTGAATGACGATGAAAGACACGAGTTACGAGTGTTCAGCAGTCAACGGAAACGAGAAGCGTTGGGTCGAGGGACGGTGAAAACCATTCCGCTCACATTAGAGGGGGTTGTGTGTGAGAAGGTGAGTTGTTGAAGGGTCTAACCTGCTTTGTTCTGGGTCAAGTTTTAAAAGATATGATACTTTTGACAGCTTCAATAGCAATCTTAAACTCTCTGGCTAAGGGCAGTATGTTTCCAGATAATGTTCATGCTGTCATTCTTAACACTGGAGGAACATTATCTTTCTAACAGCAAAAACACTCAAGTGACTTCACATTTTATGGTTATGTAAAGAGTCGTTGTCTCCTGTTGGAATACAGCGCCGTCATATATTAAAGTGAAATAACCTTGAGCACAGCGTTAAACACCAATCAATCAATCAATCTAGTACATGTAAATCAACCATTCAAACATGCCATAACAAGAAAAAACAGCAGCTTAAAGAAAAAAGAATTTAGTGTCACAGTGATTACGGTAACTCCATAATAGTATTTGAATTTTTCTCTTAATTTCCTGAGAGCAAAAGTACGACACTAAAATCCAAAACAAATTCAAGCTAAAGGGCACAACTTTTAACTAATTTAGTGACTTTATTAATATTTGTTGTAAAGATTAAAGCTTGTTGTTATCTTAATATAATAAAAACATGACTAAGATGGATTTACAACTTCTTGGTATATGGATAAGCGACGTTTCGGCCTAGATGCTAAGGCCGTTTTAAAGCAATGATTACAAATCTCAAACGAGTGAACTTAATATCAGGTCTTTTGTTCACAGTGTGAGGACAGTATAGCTGGTGGTGATATTGCTGTGTTTGCCTCTCGGGCTGGATCCCGTCACTGCTGGCACCCTAGCTGCTTTGTCTGCATGACATGCGAGGAACTACTGGTGGATCTGATTTACTTCTATAAGGATGGTCAGCTATACTGTGGACGTCACCATGCAGAGATGATCAAGCCTAGGTGTGCAGCTTGTGATGAGGTACATTTAGGTTTTCTGAAATAGTTTTTCTAAAAATTTCAACCGTACATATTACTTACAGTAGTTCACTTTAAGTGTCTTTCAATGGAAAACGAGAAATCCCACAAGAAATGTGAAAGCAGTTTTGTTAACAACTTGGTAGAGTCTGTTATGACTTTTTTTTTTTTCCTTTCGTAAAAGTATAGTAATCTGTGATGATGTTCTCACATTCATGTCCACTAAGGTTTTAATAATGTATCACATTATTTGACTGGTAGCACTGGTTCGTTACGGCTGAGTGTTTTTTATGTCACACTGGCCAGAAGTCTTTACATTGCTGACTGTTTTCACAAAGACATGGTGCTATTTAACGGTCTGACTGGTGGAGTCATGCTGGGTAAACTGTGCAGATGATCTTCTCTGATGTGTAGCGGATGGTTGGGTGTGAGCCTCCTGATTTGTTGTGGTGTTAATGTTTTGTTAATGTTAAATAAACGTTTTGTCCTGTCTTGCATGTTTCCATCGTCATTTACAGTGGTTATCTTTCAACGATTGGGTTTAACCTTGAGTACAGCGTAAAATCGCAATCAAACAAACAAACAATATATGGTGTGTAAGACACGACAACACATTTTGTGTTGGGTTAGGTAAGGGTTAAGGTTTTTGTCCTACCCTAGGACTAAGAGTGTCTTGCATGACGGTCCAACCCCACTGCTTTGGCTCCCATATCAGCCTTTAGGTTCTTTTGAAAATATCCATGGCCATATTTGGAAATGTTGCCTGTGATTTTTGTGCGTGCTTTTGGTTTGATTCACGATTAAGTGCAAATGTTTAATATTTATGTTTATGTGATGAATAACTTATAAATCAAATTATAACCAATTCTAAACAGTTATTGTTGTTTTTCAGATAATCTTTGCAGATGAGTGTACTGAGGCGGAAGGTAGAAGCTGGCATATGAAACACTTCTGTTGTTTTGAGTGTGACACTCAGTTAGGAGGGGAGCGCTATATCATGAAGGAAGGCCGACCGTACTGCTGCGTCTGTTTTGAGGGCATGTTCTCCGAGTTCTGTGATACCTGTGGGGAACACATCGGCGTTGACGAAGGGCAAATGACCCACGATGGACAACACTGGCATGCCACGGCTCAGTGTTTTAAATGTCACACTTGCCAGAAGTCCTTGCTTGGTCAACCGTTTTTACCAAAGCATGGTGTAATTTACTGTTCAGCGTCGTGCAGTCGGGCTGGTTCGATGCAAACACAAACGCCACGACGACCGGAGGACTATTTGCAAGACATAAATGCAACTTATATACAGTTAAGTTCAAGCACTCCATCATCTGGTACAAGCCAGACTCAAGTCTATGCTCAAATTACAGCAGATTTAAGACAACAATTCAGACTGAGTCAGAATATATCTAATCTAGCTGATTACAGTCTGCAAAGTCAATCAAGTGATGTGAGCCCGGAGAATTATGCGACACCTCAGTTAGATTTCTCTCATCCAGCCAATCAATTCATTGTTAACAATATATCAAAGAAAAGTGAAAAAGACTTGGAAGGAATGGTTGAAAATATGTATATAAGCGATTTAAAAAAGAAACATCGGCTGTCTCAATTTTCCATGCCTGATTTAACAAAGGACCCTCCAAGCACACCTGGCTCGGATCGAAGAAGCACAGTTAGTTCTAACAAAAGTCGGAGTAAATCTGGCTCGGAGAAAAACTTATGTGTGACTTTTGACCTGCCGAATGAACCTTGTGTGACAGTGAAGCATCAGTATGAAGTACCACATATGCCTAGGACACAGCTTAGAACCAATGGATCATTTAATGTTAATAATAGACCTACTTATGTTGATTCAAAGACAATGGCAAATTACAATGTTTCTCCCAAGAGACAACCGCTGTCTCCCCCAAGAGAAATATGTGATAACGACGAGAAAATGAATCCCATCTCCTACCCTAGCCACGCTCACCCTAATGGCAACCCCAGTCCAGGAATGACTTACCCACGAAGCCGGAGTTTTGATGAAAGATCGTGGACCAGCAAGCAGTTCCAGGAAGGCGATGTTGGGTGCAATGCTAAACCCTCCTACCAAAGGGCATGTTCAGAGTTAGCTATTAAGGATGACTACCCTGGGGGCTGCCCAGACGATGACTGGTGCAGTACATGCTCAAGCTCTAGTGACTCTGAGGACTATTTTTACCCACCGCCAAGGCCCGGCCCTCGGATTTCTTACGTTGACCAAGCAGCTGCTTCAAATGGTAAATCTGGCAGGAAAACATTTGGCCGAAATAAGCGCCATCGGGACAAAAACAAGAATTGTGTGTTGTCGTAATTTATTTTAAGGAAAGCTGGCTGTGATTAGTCATCATATATGTGTACATGAAAAATGTATCTGTGTTAATATTGTCAGCTTCAAATCAAAATTTGTTGAAGTTAAGACATTGAAATTTGCCATAATGACTCGGTCAAAGAATATTTGCTGGCATGCGTCTTATCCAAGTCATTTCAAACTGCTACCGGAATAAAACAGTTCAAGAAAACTTCTGGACATGTGTATTGTGAGAAAGTCGCGAAAATACCATTGACATTTCATCAATGATGTACGGTAAATGCGACATGTACATTTAAAGCTTTCAAAATTTAAAAAGTTACATACTAGAACTGTTGAGTGAGTTCAACTGATGTTAAATAAATTTATCATATTTAAGAAGAGCTTTTTCTGTTATTATTTATTTGTGCTTTAATGGAGCGGAAGGGGTTGGATGTGAGATTCCTGTGCCCTGGTGCTATCTGATAGAAGGGTTTTCAGGAAGCTGATTTGTTGAGACGTCCTGTTTTGTTTCGTGTCCTTGTCCCGTGACGTCTGTCTGTGTTATTTTGGGTGGTTTCTTCTAATTTTTCACTAACATGCTGTCATATGAGTGAAATAACCTTAAGTGTGGCACAATACCCCAATCAAACAACAAAAAAACTATTTATGCTTTAAATGCTTTGGTGTGTTTAAAGAATACACATCTTGTCATAAGATCCGTAGAAACAAAGTTAACAGCCAATTGTGAAAGCTAAACGTAATCAATGCCAACATGATCTTCAAGAAAATTCTAATTCATTACAAATATTTGGAAAGTAGGTCTTAATTTAAATCCGAAACTCAATAATTTCCATACAGCTAATAAGACCCAGCTCAGCTGATGTGTTCAATTTATTTTTTTAGAAATAATATTAATTACCCGACAAGTGCTGTCGGTTCAAATTCAAATAACACCAACACCTCCAACAAAAGAAAAAGCTCCCCAAAACACTTACTTTTCAATACCAAATATGATGTAACATTTTGCCTTTCATTTAATATTTGTGTACACAGTGTCACTGGACATTACCCAGTGCATCAGGTTCAGACATCATTGCTAGATTTCTTATTGTATCGGCGGCCATAATTGCAAAGCCATTGACCAACATAGTAAATAGGTGTCAAATGTTTAATGATTTTTCTGAATTGTGGCAAACCGCGAAAAGTAATCCCCATTCATAAAGGAGATTCTACGGCCATTTATCACCCAATTTCAAAATTACCAATAGTATCTAAAATACTTGAAAGGCATGTTTATATTAAAATCACAAATTTGAGCACATTTCGGCATATAATTTAATACTTGACTGTCAATCAGGCTTTCAGTCATTGCACTCTTGTGAGTCAGCAATACTGAAGATTGATCGAGAACTGATGCATGGCAATAGATCAGAGACAAATTGTTGTGGCTGTTTTTGTTGACTTTCGGAATGCTGTCGACACAATAAATCATTCCATATTACTGAAGAAGCGAGAAATCTACAAATTCCTTTTCTTTAGGTACTATTTATCAAATAAAAAACAGAGGGTTGCTGTGGAAGGAGCACTGTCTGACACACTTGTTGTAACGAGTGGGGTCCCTCAAGGTTCTGTTTTGGGGCCTTTACTCTTCATTATATACCTCAATGATAAAGTATCAAAGGAAGTAAAATTAACTTGGACAATTATGCTGATAATACAACTTTCAATTGTATTTTTCTTCCAATGATTTGTTACATATAGAATGTAATGTCAACAAGGCATTATGTAACATGAAGAAATGCTGTTATGTAAATCAAATGTTCAGACGTTGATTCTTTCTAGAGTCCGTATAAAATACAACTTTACAGTTTACACATTAGTACATCATCTAAAACAATAATGATATATGTATTTTCCTTTTTTTTTGGAATAACTCTCGGTGATACTGAACAAAGTCGAGTTCACAATATTTTGCAGACTGAGACCCTTGTGGGAACCGAACCCACGGCCCTCAGAGTCCGGCATCGAATAGCCAGCAGTAAATGCCTACCGACTAGACCACTTGGTCACCAGCCTTGTCTGGCAGCTTTATTTATTGATAATAATGATTAATGATAATAATGGTTATTGATAATAATAATGATATATTTGTATTTTTAACAAAGGTTTTCGTAAGAAGAATAATATAATATTGTAAACAGTGGGTATCGCCAAACGTTTGGATATCTACGTTGACAGGACCATGGACAGTAGACCCAGGGTTACAACTATTTCTAGTAAATTGACTGAGCTTTCCCGACAGGTTATTTCCAATAATAATTTATTATCTATTGGTTTAAGATGCTATCCATCCATTGTCCGATATTATTCCCTCATAATTGTGACGAGCTTTATATGTTTTAAATAAAATCTGTAAATCTACTTCAAAACAACACTAAAATAGTTCAAATAGAATGGGTTCAGAAAGCATCGTTATGAGTTGGAAGAGCTTGTATTTTCTACAAAGTAATCGTGTCCCATTATTCAGGAATAACTTGGGTTGACTTGTTATTTTAGACTTTAGCCCATACCGGCATGTTAAACTGGACTGTGAGTCTGTGAGAAACTGATATAATTATACACGTACACTTTGGGCCATCTCAGCACAAACTCATTAACTAAGTGAAAGTCCATTTCTTGTAAAAAGTATCAGAATGGTCTCTTTTTAGACAGCTTTAATAAACGGGGTTTTATGTAGATATGTTTCTTACAAAGGAGGAAGTGTCCAAGGGATACCTACCTCACGGAATCCGGAGCTCAATGTACCAAAGACAAGAGCTCCGGGTTTCTTGTCGAAGAAATTATTGAGCATAGAAACCGCCGTAATTTTGAATATGATCAGCTATCATGGGCGCTAGCTATGCTTTCCCACAGAACCATCCTCTCCAGGTAACGTGCTGCGTAAAAATATTCTTGAAAAAACGCAAACAGCAGAAATTATTTACGGAGGCAACTCTGCGCTCAGATGAAAAAACCTCACAGCACGCCCACAGATTGAATTTGACGGGAGCTCTTTTGACAAGACGAGGAAGTGTGAAAGTTGTCATTATAAGATAGACGAAACGGCCCTCAAACAGCAATTAGATTCAATTGTGTTGATATACGATCTTTGGTTGATGATCACAATTGATTAAATGTGTGAGGTAAGTCTTCATGTTACGTTTTTGTTTAATTTTCTTGCTATTTGAAAGTTCTATATTTGCCGGGAGAAATCCATCCCGCAGATACTGAACAAATGCTCTCTATGACTCTCTTTTTAAAATTTGGTGTCCTGTTACTCGGAATAAGGGAGACCATGCAGCACGGCTTACTGCAAATGTCTAAATCTGGATTATTTGTCTCCCCTGTCTGTGATCGAATTTAGAGCGAAGAAAATCGATAAACCCAATAGAAAGAGCACATCGAGCGGTTATTACAAAAGGTATAAGCCTACATAGTATGACTAACCAGATAGACATAAAGTTCTCATACGACTAGGTCTCGTGCCGTATTTTTGAAATCGAAGTCCAGAAAGTGAACACAAAGGAAACGAATTTATCGCACAATTATTCAAAATTTTACATTTTCTACCTCTCGTCCAAAATCTCCGCCGTGTTCACACGAGAGTAAATTCTAAGTTAAATTAAGCAAAGCGAATATAAATGACGAGGCGAACAGTGACAACAGTCCCGAGTGTTAACAGCACCGGACTAGTGTTCGCCAGAGGATGTCGCTGGCGTGGCCGTCTGATCCATTTGCATGGGTTGGTCGGAATGAAGATCTTAACGTTTCTGCCGTATACGTTCTCTCTACATTTGAGATTGTCCGTCTCCATAATATTTTTTCAACGTAAATCGATCAGACGTTTCTTTCCATAGGAATTTCCACATTTATATCCGTTTATATCATCCAGCGGCAATCCGTGTAATGTTTTTATCGTTTGTGAGGTAAACGGGTCTTCCTTTTTCAATAAATCAGGATCTATTTTCCCAAATAAATAAAATTATCATTATTTTAATAACATAGGCCTACACTAGATACAAAGTTCTGTATCGTTATTAGTCTTTTACGTTATCTATATATAATAAGGACTATGCTTAAAGAGTCTGTCTGGTTTCAAGTAAAACAACAATGTGACAACACTCGGAAGCCATCGAATGTACTGCGCACATCAGCGAAATCACGCGAGGCTTTGACGATTGATGTGACAAGCCAGATACTCGCAAATCATCTCTTGATCTTACGGGATCGCAGAGTGTACAATCCAATGATAGTTAAGTAATAATTGACATGCCATATTGTTTAAGACAGAAAAAGATTCGTATAGAATTACACCCTTAAAACAATAACAACTCATAATAGAAATGGCCGATTAAACGTTAATACAAAAAAGGGGAGAGTTGGTAAAATAACTACAGAAAGTAAAACCTCAGAAGTTTATCAGGAGTTTCTGAACAAATATTACCAGCTTTATAATAGTCTTATAGTGTGTGCTACATAAGAACATCTGCCAATGTTGGGAATATAGTGTAACACCATGGAATATTCTTCACTCGTTTGCTTTAAGTTTTTTAAAACAAGATTTCAGTCACATTTGGGACAAAGTATATACTACCACATTTATCAAAGGTACCAGTGTTTGGTCGAAACTGATTGTTTCCAATCCTAAATCTACAGTACATTTGTCTCAGTTTTAAAGGAACCCTTTACATTGTCAATATTCTCGAAACTTTAGATTTAAATATATTTAGATAAACCACATTGATTCAAGAATCCTGTTATAAGATTTATCCAAGAAGATTCGAAAATATCCTATTAATCCAGCGCATAAAGTAAAGCATATAAACAACGAAAGACTAAGGTGATTTGGGAAAAATCTGCCTAATAGTTGTCAACATGTTCGCATTTGCGGAATTGGCCTAGTAGTTTTCTTGTTGTTTATCCCAACATTCAAGATAACGATCTCCGGCTGGGGTCCTTTATAATTTTGAACAAGAGTCCGAAATGAATTGAAATCGGCACCTCGATAACATTCTACATGAATATCATGGTGAGGTTCTAAATTAATCCTAGAGAGTTTAGAATCTCCTAGGAAGATTTTGGAAGGTGCCGTTTAGAAGAAGTGTGTCTGAATTTCCAAAATGTGCTACTTTCTTTATAAATAAACTAAACTTTTCGTGGAACTGACGGTGGAGATCTCAGGGCATCGGAATAGGAACGATTAGACACATGAGGGGAATGGGCTGGAGGGGGGTTTTAAGGTGGGCTAGAGGGTCCAGGCTGAGGGGAAGGAGACCGACGAGTAGGAGGGTTTGGGGCCTGAGGGCAAGAAGAAGGGGAACGAGCAGAGTGGCCAGGTTGAGATGTTGGGGCAGATGGAGAAGGGTCAGGTTGTGGAGAAGGGGACAGAGATGGAGAATGGCTGACAGACGTAGTGGCAACAGCCGGGGGTAGTGGGAAATGTATTGACTCGAACTCGGCATCCTTAAATAAATAAAGAACCATAATCTACTGGTCAAGATATTGAATAATGTTATATATCAAATATTGTTACACCTGAATCCATTATGTAAAAGGTGGTTATTTACTTCTATTATATGAGTTGATTACTTTTTGGCGTCGTACTCAGGGGTATTTCATAACAGAGTACTATATTTTATTTTAAGTATGAAAATTAATGCATGCTTATTTTATCATACAGCGCATATATATAATAAAGCTTCATTTAAACTTTTTGTATAATAAGTTTGCCTAAACTTATATTGGAGGTTCTAATACATATACCAATATTAAATGGGTTGCATCTGGAGAAAAAATCTTATTATACGCGTTTGCGACAAAGCAATTTCTGTCTTATACTTTTCACTTCTTCGGTTGGTATCATAGTGTGAGATTATATATTTATTTAAAGTCAGTCTGTTTCTATAAATTTTACAAGGAGCGATTTTATTTCAACTTTGCAACGATAGTTGGGTGGGAGCATCCTGTGTCCCGGTGCCCTTTAAGCTTAAGAAGCACCAGAAGCCGATTTGTTGTGATGTCCTGATTCTTGTCCTGTAAATGTATATAGTGTGGCGTGTTCTCTGTTAGGCAGCGTCGATCAGGATGGTTTCCTTCGCCGATCAGGCAGGCACGTCTTAATATAATTACGGCCTAATCGTCCGAATCAAGCAAACAGACAAACGACGGTAGTAGTAGATATGGAGCTGACTGATCGTTGTTATTCGAGGGTTCAGAAACAAACAAAAGCCTACACGGCGTTCTGATCATGTCCAGGCCTGCCCGACAAACAAGTTTTTCCGGGGTCATTTGCACCCTTATACGGATAGATTGGCTTCACGCAGTGCTATTATTTGTGTAATTCAACCGCGACTTGGAATAGCACTACAATCGTATGGTCAATAACATTTAGGTGCCATGACAACTCCAAACGTGTTTATGCGCGAGATTTGTTTTGAAGCTGCTGTAACCTCGGACATATATAGTATATATATATAGTGAGGCCCTCTGGTCAAGCAATACATTAATTTGACGTCGACAAAGCATTGCAGCGGACCGGCAAAAACATCGGATCAAAATACTATTTTCCGAAGTATTTGAAAAAACGAAAAACTGCACGATGGAACCGTTGACCGAAATTTTACTCCAAATCGTAGTATTTAGTTGTTTCACACCAGGTGCGTTCATTTCTTTTCTGATAACACTATTTGAAACTCATCTCCATTTTATATTTGCTCCAAAAAGTTAAATGTTATATAAGCCGTGTTGCGTTTCAAAAACTTACATATATTTCTCTACATTTATTCAAAAATATATCTACATTTAATGTAAACCAAGTGACAATTCGTGAAAAACTTCACCATATCGCTATCGATCTTTTTTTTTGTTTTATTTTTGCCGGTGCAGTCGTAACTCTGGAGTCTCTGATTTTATTCCGTGCGAGTCTTTTTTTTTTCAGCTATTAGGGTGTTTCAGACTTTATGCAGATTTTGCATATAATTCCTCTATAATTAACAAGGTTGAAAAGCCACTGGGTTAATTTTATTTAGTCATTTGTTTGATTGGTGCTTAGCGTCGCACTCATTATTATTGTATTTATATGACGACTTTGTGTTGGGGGTATATGGCTTAAACCGGGAAGAAACCTCATACAAACTCCCACGCTCTCCGCAGCCTACGGACACCTCTCATATATATACCTAAAGTTCCCAGCGGGATAGTGACGGGCCTGGTTAATTCTGTTATTTTGTCTGTTACCCAGACTTACCTATAGTATAATCCTGGCACTCATATTGCATCAAGCCGTTTCTTGTCTGGATTCCTGTTTATCTAAAAAAAATCTGCAGCTAAACTTTTCCACAAGGTAATATGAATAATCCTGATAGTATAACTCCGAGAAACGACAATATACGCATGTTTAGTATCTATATTTCGGTTCATTAAACCATCATTTCTGCTGTTAATAAACCGAAAAATAGAAACTAAACATGCGTATATTGTCGTTTCTAAGATGAAAATTGTGAGTTGTGGCTTTAGTCTACTGTGTCAAATTATGGGGGAGCAGGGGGATGTGAAGAGTGTAAAATCCATTAGTTGACTAATCATTAAGGGGAGGTTAACGCTGTTTTTAACGTGATTATAACCAATAAAATAAGCAACACATACTTTTTTTTCATTTTTGTATGTAGCATGTTGTTTCACATTTATTTTATAATTTATTATTAGTTTAATATGTATTGTTATTGTTTTTAAACAGGTGTTTATGGTAACTTGGCAGAAGCTTTGTAAGTAACAGTAAACAGCTTTGTAAACAGGTCATCTCTTCAATGAAATAAGAATGAAGTGGTAACAATATTCGTAAAATCTATTCGATTTTAATTAGGACATATAGCGTTTACTGTTGGTATATGTATTTTGTCAAGAGTAATCACACTGGCACAGGGATATCGACTAATTTATGTATATATTCCGAGATTTTTTTGAAAGTCTGGTTTTCATTGGGGCTCAACTCATTATCATGCTGTACTCTGATTAGTTCTTAACTGTAAGCCATTTTCGCACTGTGTTTTGATAGGTTCATATATCCTACTGTGCCACTCTTATACATGTATCGCAGCAATAGAGGGTCGAAACTTTACTTCTATGGTAAAACGAACCCTTATTCTCATCACTAACCTACA
>JAVFBZ010169804.1:0-13650 GCA_032466195.1 Katharina tunicata | reverse complement strand
AGGAAGTCATGTTATGAGGGAAACATTGTAATAGGAAGTCGTGTTATGAGGGAAACATTGTAATAGGAAGTCATGTTGTAAGGGCAACAATGTAACAGGAAGTCATGTTATAAGGGAAACTTTGTAATGGGAAGTCGTGTTATAAGGGCAACAATGTACCAGGAAGTCATGTTATGAGGGAAACATTGTAATAGGAAGTCGTGTTATGAGAGAAACATTGTAATAGGAAGTCATGTTATAAGGGCAACAATGTAACAGGAAGTCATGTTATAAGGGAAACATTGTAATAGGAAGTCGTGTTATGAGGGCAATATTGTAATAGGAAGTCATGTTATAAGGGCAACAATGTAATAGGAAGTCATGTTATAAGGTAAACATTGTAATAGGAAGTCGTGTTATGAGGGAAACATTGTAATAGGAAGTCATGTTATAAGGGCAACAATGTAACAGGAAGTCATGTTATAAGGGAAACATTGTAATAGGAAGTCGTGTTATGAGGGCAATATTGTAATAGGAAGTCATGTTATAAGGGCAACAATGTAATAGGAAGTAATGTTATAAGGGAAACATTAAATTAGGAAAGCATGTTATAAGGGAAACATTGAAATACGGAGTTATGTTATAAGGGAAACAATGTAATATGAGTTCATGTTATAAGGACAACGATGAAATAGGAAGTCATGTAATAATGGGAACAATGGAATAAGAAGTCATGTTATAAGGGCAACATTGTAATATGAAGTCATGCTATAAGGGAAACGATGAAATAGGAAGTCATGTAGAGAGAAATATCAACTCTTTCGCGTGACTTGATTATCTTGTTTCATTGTCATTTCGACCTAATATACTGCTAAATTGTATTTTATTTATTTAATTATTCGCTGTTACCTGTTGTATGCCGAATATTATTGGTGCGGAATGCACATGATGTCCTATAGGATAAGTTTATCTACATGCGATACAAGTATTGTCTGAGCTAATTAATGGCCAAAAGCCAATAATGGGATGGGACGGAAGGTATTGGGGATAGGCGATGTTGAACAGGCATAGAAAAAACTGTTCCTAATTCTTGCAACTTTACCCATGTGATTTTTCCTGAATAATACTAATAAATCCACTCCAACCGTTATTTTTTATTTTTTGACATATCTGGTATTTCTTATCAAATAATGTCAGTTGATTGTTATTTTACATGACACGAAAAAAAGCATTGAGTGGGTCAGTTGACCGAGGGTGCGATTGCCTAATCTCGTTCAATACATACCCTATACAAGTTCTAGGTCCGAGTCCGGTTGTATATGGTTAGATATTTATGGTTTCCGGTGGCAGAATAGATAGCTGGTTGTTTTACGATGTTTCCCGCCATACACCGGCAGCGGAATCTCGTCATTAACTTGAGTATTTTTATGAAGTCAAAAGCAAATCTAATCAATACAAAAATAAATAAGGACCTAAATTCCTTTTGATCTCAATATTTCGGTGCTTAATTATACCATCATGGTGATGGTATAATTAAGCGCTGAAATATTGAGATCAAAGTGATGGTATGATTAAGCGCCGAAATATTGAGATCAAACGGAATTTTTCGTTCTTCGGAATTACACTACTCTTGTACCATGCAAAACTTATAAGTGGAAACCACGTGTTCTGATATATGGACTTCTTTTGGGAACATTAGTCATGCGCAATTGATTATCTCATCTCCATGGGTTCCGTTAACCTTGACGAATGTAGGCCACCTATTCAAGCTTGCCACAACAAGTCAGAGAAATTGTTAATCGGACATCCAATAAATCTCCCAGCTTAGTTGCTTTACTTTGTTTGTATACTGTCGTATCCGAAATAACATTCCCGATTTGTCTCTCATTTTGTTTCGTGAAAAAAGGTGAGAGCGTACAGCGACTGGACTTCTCAGATTTTATATTCATTAGTGGGAACGGATGATGTCTCGATTGACCGTGACTCTGGTGAACTGCGCGTGCGGTCTATGACACGCCCAGACCGGTTACCATATCAGACGTTCTTTGCTGTGGCTACCGACTCTCGATGGCAGTCAGCGACAGCTACAGTGAAGGTCAATTTCACCAGAATTGGTACGTCTCCAAAATCCTCGTCTTTTCAGCCATAGTAGATTTGTCATTATTACCCAAACTTTGTCTTTGGATCCCCAATCGCTTAAGCAGTAGACATTTCAGTTTCCTCCACTTTGCCCGGTGTAGGATTGAGTCAGGTTGTCCACCTTATATAGGGGGACTTTTCCAGTGGCTATGTACCCTATATCTAGGGCTGGTGTTTAGTAGGTTTACTCCTCGTTGTCCACTATTTCTGGTATGGCGAACTGAAATACCCTATAGTTTGACGAAAGATTTCTTCCAGTACTGCCTGTGTGTGTAAACATATACCAGGCGCTTCCGAATCAGGCCCTTTTAGCTAAGGGCTGTATCTTATAGCCTTATCGAGCTGGTTTTGCTTAGACTGGATACAAAATACTTCACATTTATTGGTTGTGATAGTGTCGGTGGCTATTTTAATACTGTTGGAGTATACCCTGATCAAGGCGATAAACACCAAAATTGAATAAATCAATCTTCCGGACCAAATTTCGGGGCATACCGTGTGTTTATATAAAAACTGGAGGCAATCAGATTGCTTCAACTGAATCCGTCTCAATAATTTATGACAACAGAAACTTTTAAACCAACTGAAATGCTTCAATCGAAATCACTGCCAAAATCAAGAATTTCCGTAACTAAAATAGCTAAAAACAAGTCTTTGCAATTTTTCACTGAAGAGTTTGCCTTCTTCGTCGAACATGTTTTTAAAGATAGTATTTGATTTGTGCAATGTAATTTAATCTGGCTACATTTACAACAAGTAAATGACATTACTTCTTAAGATTATTATAAAACAGTAATTTACCTTAACCAGTATTCCGCTATGAGAATAAACGTCTCAATGAAACAATGAAACTAAGAGTCTGCCCTTCGACAATAATCTAAACAGGAGAGACAGAGGCGATGTTTCGTTCGTGTGGTACAGTTAAACAAATTCGTTAAATGAAATATAAGATTGACAACGCGAAGTAACTGTGGAAATCTTTCCTTTCCCATCTAGACTTTGTCCCACAGAAGAGACCACCAATTTTCTCGTCCCAGCCTTACAGACTCAAGGTTTCCCCAAACACAGAACCAGGGACCAAAGTATTCAAGGCAAGTTGTAAAGCATATATCGTAGATTCTATTGGCATGTATAATTGTTTATTTTCCCTTATCAAAAGTGAATATTTTATATTGGGGTGTTTAAGTTGTTAAACGTACAGTTAGGTGCGCCACCGGTATGTAAAACATTCCATTTTCCATCATTTCATCCGACGTGTGAGTGTTGAATGTGGATCACTATGGGCGAAAATCGTAACATTTTAGGGAATAATCCAAGGATAAATCATCAGCGTAACTTCCCTTAACCCTTAAAGAATGAGATGCGTCAGACTGTTGCTGGAGCTAAGCATTTTGCGACGAGGGTTCTTGGAATATCCGGACAATTTAAAAGAAATAACACTAAATTACACAATGGTTTTGGAGAATTCAATTTATTGTTTAATTGGGAATATTGCTTAACATGGCAGCTCTGTTTAGTGTATGGAATCAATGCATACGAAGTAAATAATTAAAAGGAAATTCTATCAAAAAATGTTGTCACAACGAAAACGAAAATATTTTAAAAATAAATGTTCTCCTATCCAACAGGTGTTTGCTTCGGTTCCCCTTGGCAAAACAGTCATCTACCGCTTGGTGAACAGCACTTATTTAGCTGTGAATAGCTCTACCGGTGAACTATACCTTGCCCAACGTTTGCCAAACGTCACATCTCTATCATTTATTGTGTCTGCTGAGTTCGAATCGGAACCCGATATCAGTTCACAGAGCCTCGTTCACGTGTCGTTGGACTTTTCCCCTCCAGCGACCTTGACCTTTCCGCGATCATGGTACAATGTGAATGTATCGAGTGGCATTAATAGAGACGAAGTGGTAACAGTCTTGGAAGCTGTAACTGAAGATGCCAGTCAACAAGGATTAGTACGATATTCCATGTCAGGAAGCGAGTCGTTTCGCATCGATTCAATTACTGGTAAGTGTCAACTACTGGTCATTGTGATCACGTACACGAACGTACATCTCTTGTTGGATAGCAAATACAGGAATTGTGGTTAGGTACAGCGACATTCATGTAAATCGGTCTGGGTGACGGCCTTTTATAGGATGAGGCAGATTTTACGCTTGGTGTCTGGCCGCCCGACTGTATGCACCAGTAAACCTAACAAACAAACAAACAATAACAAACGCTTGGTGTCTGAAGACTTATTAATTTCAATCCTTCCAAAGTATATTCCAAACCGGAAAACCATATGTCAATTTGGAAGCAAATGGAGAAATTGGTTTATTGAGACACGCATCAACCTGACGATTTCCGTTTTGTATTGAGGTATCCAAATAGTGGTGCACTCTAAGGAATTGGAGCTCTGGTTGTCAAAATAAATGTAAGCTCGAGATGTTATTCATTACATCACGCAAAAAAACATTAAAAAAATATCAGACCCAAAAGATCTTCGTAAAAAAGTGCCTAACAACTGAAAGTATACCTGAAATATATAAGTTGCATGGATTTGAGGGCTTTTGTTTCATTAAAATCTGTAAATATCTTCAGCGAGCCACGGGTCGTGCCGTGACACAGTTGGCTGAGCACCCCATACAAGTTGAAAATAAAAGCTCAGTAGATATGGCGGGTTTTCCCGTAGTTGTGGCGATCGCGGGATACTATTACGTGGTTTCTTCCGGGTTTTGTACCATACAGCCGCAATTCAGTAATCGTATTAGTGAAATACATTTGAAGACGACTTTAACCACTTGTAAATAAATAAAAAGACAAGATGGTGACATATGCTGTTTCACAGGTTTTGTAAGGGTTGATAGACTCCCCTTACCAGACTCAACACTTGTCCGGGTCATCGCCAGCACAGGAACAGAAACAGCCCGAACCATTGTTTCCATCTCGAAAGGTATAGTAGCTTTCTTTCGGTGGATATAACAAAATGAATCATGACTTAAATTGGACAATAATGGTTGGTATATTCACTACTAATTAAGAAGTTGTCATCAATACAGTGGTTGGCACTATTAACCCAACTATTCACAGCATCTTGGCTCATTTGGACGGTTGATCACACTTTTATGGTTTCGGCCATAAAGGTAAATCAGGGAAGTTACTTGCGACTACGGAGTTCGCGGGCTGTTTTTCTTATCTGGTCCCTAGAGGGAGAATAAAGCAATTTCCTATCTGGTCTCCACTAAACACCGGAAGACAAAGCAATTTGTAGTAAACAAAATTGCGGAAACACTACTGCGACAACACAGACGGCCTGTCAATACATCAGTGCTGGTATTCTTCTCAATCTCGAGAAAGGTAGGTGTCTGTTTTAGTATTGTGTGTAACACGAAATAAATCTATAAATTTTTCTTCATTTGTGTTATCGAACGTCGTTTATTTGATACAAATCTAGTTAGGCCCCACAACATTCCCTCGAACTATTCTTTGTTGACCTCACATTGTGACAGAAAGCCAAAACTCCAATCAATATTGCGTTGATCAGGGGCGGACTGGCTAGCCGGGATAACTGAAATTTACCAGTGGGTCCCGGACGATGGAAAATAATTTTGGAAATGATGGAATTCAGATCAGCCTAATTCAAATTTTTCTTATAGAAATTTTAGACCTTGTGTTATGGTCTAATAATTTGCATTGAGATACGTTGATTATACAGTAATATGAATTCTAAGGATTGTTTAGCTATATATAATCCAGAGTTCGATGGCCTTCTTAATTGAGTGATTCCTGGTGTTTCTATCAGCCGCTGTTAATTCAAGCTGAGATGAAATTGAAACGTTTTGTTCTTGTAGTTTGTCCTCTGAGTATCACAACCGTTGCTTGTCCTGCGAACCCGTGTTTAAAGCTTAAAGAAGATGTAACACCAGCTTGTGAAGCCATTGTCAACGCTACTTGCATGTGAGTAATTTTATTTCAGAAACAGGGACGGAAAATATTAATTCTGATTTTCTGATTTAAGTTTTCTTAACAATAAGCGAAGACATTAGCTTGCAGAAGTCATTAACAGCCATCATTAACAAGGCTCTATCAAATATAATATTATGAAGTATTAGTATATTATTTTTATTTTTTATTTTTTCAGTGCATGAGTTACTATGTTTAAGTAATATTTTTCAACAGAAATTACTACATGTAATATGGGTTTACCTATAAAGGTTATTGACCCAAGAGTATATGTTCGCCTCCTGTGCCCAGCTGCTCTCTCGTCTAAGCAGCATTAGGAAGCCGAATATTTGCGGTGTCCTGTTTTTTGCCCTGTAAATGTATTGTGACGTCTTCTATATATTGCCGGCGTCGCGTAGGGTAGTTTCCTCCGCCCATTGGGCTCGCAAGCCATCATATATAACCTTACGTACGGCGTAAAACACCAATCAATAAATCTTACTGAATGACCAAAATCTCAAAGACAAGATAAAGGGCTTCATTTGTTAGCATCAGTCTCTCTCGGGAACAGTTGTGACAAAGATGAAGCAATCATTCCCATTTAAAAAATAAAACTTTATTTATAACGTGGTTTATATATTTTTTCCAAGTGGGTTTGTGCTTTCATCTCTATACGTGGGCACGCAAAGTTTTTCCACAAATGCTCTGAAGTTTACATGATTTTCTTTTAGGATCAATAAATGCGGGAGCTGTTTTGCAGAGTATTTCAAGGATGGAAACAGGGTTGACTGCTCAGGTAAACGTCACAATAAAACGCTGTCACACAAAATTTAACCAATACAAGTTTACAAGATTATTTTTAAAAGCCAGCATTGTTGATTTTTCGATGGCTGCATGGAGTCTTCTGATCCAGATCTATATGTATTTCAATAAAACAACTCGAGATTTAGGTCTATCTAGAAACTTGTCTCTGAGAATTGATCTAGAACATGAGATAATTTATCAACTTTAATTAGTCGATATCCCTGTGCCAGTGTGATTACTCTTGACAAAATAAAAACAATGCTGAGGAACTTTTGCGTCTAAGTTAAATCTGATTTTGAATCCTTGTGAATCTTTTAAAGTCCCCCTCGGCTTTGTGAAACTCATCATTAGCCTCCCACACCAAGAGGCCACTCATTGTTCTGTCTTTCCACAGTCAGTTAATTAATCAAATGTTTGTGATTTGGTGAAAACAAATTCTTTTCACAAAACGGTTGTTCTGAAATCTATATTGATAGGTATAACAATTGAATAACTTTTGTGGAGTGTAGTTTATTTTAAAAACCCTTAATTTCATTTAAACAGCTATTTATTGGTAGAATTATTTTCTATTTTAAACTGAACAAGTCGAACATATTCATAAATCAGTAATAATTTGTGTAATTGTTGCATATAGTTTTTCTAAAAATAGAACCTTAATTTTCCAACAAGCCATTTTTTGGGGGAGGGAATTTTACCATATTTATAAACACTATGTCAAAGATATTCATGATTCATTAGCATTTTGTTTAATCATACCTTACAGGTTCTCCAGGCACAAAACCAATAAACAAAGCCGTGCATGAAGTGAGCATAAGGGAGGAAGGGCCACTTAACAGTTTGATTGTGGATTTGTACCAGCTAGATAGAGGGTTTCGACCTGAACTTGGGCCTCAGGTTTCCTTTTCCCTGGAGGATACTTTTAATGGGACATTTGCTATTTCTGATGCAGGGAAAGTCTTTAATTTGAAACGCTTGGATTTTGATAATGGGAAGCATTTTTATGATTTGGCCGCCAGCATAAAAGTGACAACACTTACATCTTACTCGTTCTCGAGAATACCTGTATCAGTGACTGTACTGAACATTAACGACAACTACCCTATGTTTACTTCCACTCTTCAACAGTTGACCTTGTCTACCTCTCTGAACGTCGGTGATCCCATTTACAAAGCAAACGCCGTTGATTTGGACAAGGGTGACAGGCTTAGCTATTTGTTAAAAGATGGAAGTCAAAATGCTTTCCAAGTAGACCTCTTCACCGGGGTTGTCTCCTTAACACGATCGCTTCAACAAGGAGAAAATTTTTCCCTTCTCTTAGAAGCGTCTGATAATCAAACACCTATCAGATACTCGACAATGAGACTGGATGTGCTGGTAGACAATTCCGTACCAAATCGACCCGTCTTCCCCTATCACTTTGCTTCATTCCGTTTGAGCGAGAACAACCCAGTTCTTTCTTTGATCAAAACCATCCCTGCCTCATTTGGGGAAATTACATATGATATCCTCGAAGGAACAAATGAGGATGGCATCTTTCAAGTGGACAATAAAGTAAGAAGTACAGATTTGTTTCTTTGTTTGGTTGGTTGGTTGGTGCCTCAGACGACGCCTCAGAGAGCAACATGGCACAGAAAGGTCCAACCAACCCGAACATACAACGTACATTTTTTTCTGAGACAGAACATGACAACATTACCAAAATAATGGCCAAGACGAATTAACTCAAAATTTACCTGATTTATGTGGTAATCCGCTCGAAAGTGAAATGTATGGTATTTCATTAAAAAAAAACAAAGGTTAAAGTAACATACGCACTCAAAAATTTTGAATTTTGCACTATCACAGAATCTCATGAAAAATTGATATTTTTCTCAAGAAGTAAAAGTTAGAGGCTTTCCAATAATTCCAACATCAAATATGTAGGTTGAAGGGGAGTTTTATAACAACTAAAAAAATAAAAACTGAATTGTTAGAATATTATTATGTCCACTATTCAAATCTTAACTCATTCCATATAAGGTCATGAACCCGGCGAGATCAAAAGCTTTACTTGAGGCATACGAGAAAAAATGGCGGCATTCCTTACGCTGAATTCGAATTATTGCATGATTTCTCCTGGCTATTACTAGCCTTGAACCAACTCAATAATTTTCATTTCAAAGTAAGTGTTTTAGTTTATTCACAAACTTCAAAGTTGGTTAAAATCAAGGCAATCAGAATTTGTTGTAAAATCCTAATTTTGAGTGCTTATGTTACTTTAATTCAAGCTCAAATGTTTTAAAGTTTTAAGTATTAATATATCTAATTATATTTTGTATTATCTGCCATAACGAATTTATCCAAATTGTAAACTTTTCTTTATTGTCAAAATAACTTTCACATTCAGGCCAATTTGCGAGTGATCCAAGTTTTGGATAGAGAGAGCGTACAAAACGTGTACTGTGTCCTCAGTGGTACCGACCAATCATCAGGAATCACAAGTTATGTTCAGGTCAGTAAAGCCTTTTTCACATATATAGTCTATTAATTTAGCGAGAGATTGTGGAAGAAAACTTAACATTTAAGCGAGTCTTTATAAGCTGTTAGAAGCGTCTGATAATCAAACACCTATCGGGTACTCTACAATGAGAAAATTCCGTCCCAAATCGACCCCTTCCGCTTTGCTTCTTTCCGTTTGAGCGAGAACAATCCAGTTCCTTCTGTCATCAAAACCAACCCTGCCTCAGTTGGGCTCAAATGTTATGAAGTTTTAAGTATTAATGGATCTAATTAAATTTCGTATGATCTGCCATAACGAATTTATCCAGAAGAGTAACTTTTTTTTTTCGTTTATGAGTCTATATATAAGCACAAGGAACTGTTGTACAAAATAGTATCATGTCGGTGCAGAATTGTTCCAGCCTTGTTACAGCCACCTCTAGCATTATAGTGGACATTTCATGCCATATAGTAATCGGTTAAACCTCGCGTGATTCTCGTTATTACGGTGTCATCAATTAGCTCGACCGTGACAGGTGTATGAATTCATATGCCTACAAATCTGACATTTTGTTCGCCGGAAGCCTATTAACCGCCGCATGCACAATAAACACATAAGGAAACATGGGGTATAACCGAGCGAATTTCACAAGGTTTTAGAAGCACAAAGTCTAGTTCGGAGTACATTATATTATGAAGGTACCACAAATAGAAACTGCAGAATTGTCTACTTTGGCCGTTTTATCCACAGGCTGTGAAAAAGTTCTGACCAAAATGGCGTTGATAGTACCACGTCCGAGGTGATGTGCGCAATACTTCCGAGTGTGCCGTGTAGGTATTAAACTCCTTAAAATTTAAAGTAGGGGTCTAATACGCTAAAGATCACTCGACAACAGAAACACATTCGTTCAATACACTAATAAGGCTGGGTGTTGTTGGGCCTGCTAAGGACCGTAGATGCACAAAGCTGTGTCCACAATAGATTGGAAACAAACACAAATATTTAAGTGCAAAGAATACATTCGCCTATATTTACTTTCTTTTACGTTTAGATATTCCTTGAAGTAACTGACCTCAATGATAACAGTCCAGTGTGGCCATTCCATATATATAGGGTAGACCTTCATCGCAACACTGCTATTGGAACGGAGATTTTCAGAGAGGAAGCACGTGACATAGATCTATTTCCGGTATGTAGCAATGTGGCAAGTTTGAGAAAAAACATCCGTTGATCAATTTCGGTGATTGGCCTTGTATGTAATGACTAGACATTTGGAATATAGATGTGAATGCTAAAGCTGGGTGCTGACCCTTAAACTGATCAATAGACCAATGACGCCAGTTCACCTCTATCATATGATTTCACTCTCTTGTTGCACTGGTCGTTTCTTCTTTTGTTATGCTAAATATATTTCAATTGGTGCGGAATCCACTTCATGTCATATTGACTCATATAGGATACGTTTAACTACATACAATTGCCTACAAGCATTGGCATAAAGGCAAATATACAGCTAATGGGCTAAAAAAAAGGTCAATCATTACACAAAAGCCGTTAATCGGATGGGCGGAAGTTACCGGAGATAGGTGATTTGAATTCTAGTTCAACTTCGCCTATCTCCGGTACCGTCCATCACCTCCGATCATTGGCTTTAGTGTAATGACAGACCATTTTTTTAGCCCGTTAGTGGTATATTTACCCCTGCAGACAATAATTGTATCGCATGTATATAAACGTATCCTATAGGACATCAAGTGCATTCTGCGCCAATAAAAATCGACATATAGCAGGTAACAGCAAAGAAAATGAAGAAATATAATAGAACTATTTAGCATAACATTAGGCCGAAATGACCAATGCAACAAGATAATCATGTCACGTGAAAGAGTTTACATTTTTTCAAATGCCGATTAATCGGGTCAAGCTTGAGCAGCCTCTCTGTGACGTTCACAGCTACATTCAAAATGCCTAGTAATTACATACAGGTCTGTCACCGACGTAAATCAATGGAACGTTTTATACAAATGAGGCGATTTGGAACAAGAATGAGTTAACACAGGAAATGCTCAATCATTCTTTGTTTAAATCTTCTGCGAATTTTCATTTCTAACGCATACACGGACCAAATATGGACGAATCCAATCGTTTTGTTTGTTTGTATGTTTGATTGGATTTTTACTCCACAATTAGGATTATTTCACGAATATATGACAGAGTGCGAACACAATTGTTGAGAGAAAATCCTCAACGACGCTGACAACAAACAAGGTAACAAAGGACACCAATAGAACGCAAAACAAGACAGCAGTGCACATCTGCTTCCTGGTGTTATTTAGCTCAAAGGTTTTACCCCGTACTTACGGTTATTTCACTCATATGATGTCCTGCCATGCAGTTCAATAGTTAAAGGAAACAAACAAAAACGTCGCTGGCAACACAGAATACGCCCTATACAATACAAAAAACAGGATACCGTAACAAATGAGACTCCTGATGCACCTTACTTCAGAGAGCACAGGTATAGCTCCAACCCAACCACCCGCCATGAAATTTGGAAACGCTATCACTATGTGTAAGTTCTCGGAAAGAAAATACATTATTATTGACAGAATACCACCAAGAATAACCTTCAGAAATCTAGCACCCAAGAACTTCCGGAACCTTCTGGGCTACTAGACCACCGTCAGTTTTGCAGTTGTAGTCGAAGCTCTTGCAATTAACAGGTGGATCCTGTGTCGAAAAAGAGTCCTTTGAAAGATTTTTTAAATATATTTATTAGTTGATCTAAGGATACATTTCTTTATGTCCTTATTATCTACCTGTCCATATATGTATTTGTTTTATTATTTGTTGTTGACAGGTCCTCGCATACAGCGTTACTGGTGGCGGCGATCTGTTCACTGTTAGTTCTGAGGATGATGAGGTGGTCATTCGGCTTGGAGGTCCACTTCCCACAACAGTCTCCTACATTGCATTAAGCGTGAGTTTTTGTATGGTCACTGTCACTGTTGTTCAATATGAACCATTCCCAACACCAAAAACTCGCTCTACGGCAGTAATCTAAAAGGTGAGGGAGTTTTTCGAATTTGGCCGCCATCTTGCTACTCTCGTTGACAACTAAAATTGCATTTTAAACGTTACCAATGTGTGAGGTGGGCATTTTTGAAACATAAAATTTCTCTGAGTGCTCAATTGTGCCTAACAGGATTGAAAATCGCTTAACCGGCAAGTGCCAAAACTTTAAATTACACAGTAATTGTTCAGTAACTGTCCTGTATCGTTATACATGGATTACGTAGTAGACTAATAACGGTAGAGAACTCTGTATCTAGGTTTCTCTGCAACAGCCATTCTTCCTACAAATTGTTCACAATTAAAAGTCATTTTATTTAATACCATTTTCTTTATTGATACATGCCCGAATATTGTCTTCAAATCTGTGTGTCGTAAATTCTGGGAATTGATCAGTATGAAAGAGAGCAACCTATTCGAAGTTATTTATTGGAGATTTTGAATATATGACCTTAACAGTTATAGGCCTAATATAAAACTTGTGATGTTGCTTTTAAATCATTACTTTTATGGTGTATTTATAAATGTAGAGAAAGAAAAAGTATCATTCCTCCACAGGGATTCAACCCTTGGATTCTGTGTATTAATTTATAAATTTATTTTATATTTTAGGTATATGCCTCTGATGGTATCTTTAGCCGACGGACCACTGTCGGTATATATTTGCACTGAGCAGCCGTTCCTCATAACCGTTACCAGATTCCTGAGCAGACCCCAAAAAAACACATTGGCTCAATGAACTACTGATGGTCGTAAGATCGATTCTTCATTCAAAGCTACAAAGCGATAAACGTCGCCAAATGCGTTCAAACCACATTTAATGTCACATTCTTGACTTTCAGTGCACTTAGTCTTAATTAATTGCAGAAAGCCTTAATTAAACGTTTCTTTCCTCATATTTTTGTTGATGTTTTTGTAATGACTGACCATTTATAAGTCCATTAGCGGTATATTTTACTTGTATGGCATGGAGATAAAGGTCTCCTATTGAACATAAAGCGCATTCCTCACCAATAAAAACATCGCCTTTAAAAGTCACTTTCGCACCCAAAATTGGGATTTTTTAACTAATTCCGTTTGCCCTGATTTTTACAAGATTTGATGTTTGTTCAGACATTAACACAGTCACGTTAAAATAAAAAGTATTCATTGGGTACAAAGCTTGTACGGACCAGGAAAAATCTAGCAGTTATTCGAATTTAACGGAAATAGGGCTGGCCATATTTGCTCACAATGACTTTGATCCAGCC
>JAVFBZ010169793.1:0-16570 GCA_032466195.1 Katharina tunicata | reverse complement strand
ATCAACTTGTACAAAATGATTTTTGGCGCGTTATTTTTGCTTAGTTTTATTAAACCACTCAAAAACCGCATCTACTCGATGAAATATCGTACGATATTTCAATTCGTATAGTGTTTTAACGTGACGTAATTTATTGTGAACCTGGCCCCATACTCTTTTGTTCGTAGTTGTATACAATGTGGTTCAAATTAAGTGTTCAATATTGACTACAACGGGTCTTTAAATTCAGTTACTGACGTATTATGTAACGCTGATGGCACTCTTGTTCGTTTTGCAATCCATTCACGGCCAAGATGTTCCTAAAAAGGAAAACTGAGTTCGATCATACACACTGCTGAATCTTTTGTAAGTCGAACCTTACTGAGCCATTTAAATGGACTGACGGTGGCTGTTTTGGGCCTACACACTTTACCACAGGCCTTTTGCTAAGAGCCGTATGTTTCAAGCAAAGTCATGCTGTCTTTACTTGGTACTGGAGGAACATGAATTTCCAAAAGACCAAGCGCTTCACATGTTATAGTTGTGTTATAATCCCTCTTACACTCGATCCAATTTATGTTAGAAAAAAAACCATTGAAATATGACGCTTCTTTTTATTCTGCAAATAAATTTTGGCAAATTCAATTTTCTCATTTGCTTTGATCCGTTTCCCAACTATTTTGTCAGCAGTGACATTTAAATATACCCGGTAGTGTTCAGTTTCTATGTACTTCGAAAGATCAAAGAAAACATTATTTTTAAATGTCTGATATTAACCTTTTGGCTTACATTTGATTTCTCGAAGGATTATAGGGCGCTTGATTGTAGCTTCCGTTGTCTCCGTGCTGTCTGACCTACGAAGCACCAGTAAGTCAATTTGTTGGTGGATTATTTTGCGTACAAGGCTAATTCCGTGTCGACTGTGTTTGTTGCCTGTGAGTACGAGGCGTATAAATCCATTGGACTTCCAGCCATCATATTAGTGAAATTAGTGGAATATTTTGAAGTGAGGCGTAAACCCTAAATCGATCAAAAGGAGAAAATTGATCGGGCTCATGGACTAACGTGACTGTAATCGCAATTAGTGATAGAACAATTACAAGGGGTATACACTAATTCAAACCGATGAATCATCTCATGTTCTAGACACAATCGGCAAAACCTCGCGTTATTTTTCGCTATGTCGCTGCCATCACTTAGCTCGGCCGTGATAGGTGTATGAATATGCCTAAAAATCTTGCATTTTGCTCGCCGGAAGGTTATTGGCCGCCGTATGCACAATTAACACATAAGCAAACATGGGATAACCGTGCCAATATCATATGGATTTAGATCATTACATTAATCATGCTTGTCATTGGGGTTTTTAAAGTGCTACTTTTTTCAGCCGATTATCAAATTCTGATCGAAGAATTTAAAATAAATCTGTTTTCTGTGTGGTTTTCTACAATTACACTCGGAATAAAATCTGATAAAAAATGTTTTATTTAACAAAGCACATTATATATAAACGCATCTCGAAACCCAATTATAATAATAATCAGCATAGTGGACATGTAGACAATTATTCTGGAATTTGTAATTAGCCCATGTAGATCTTTTTATCCTTTATGTCCTTAATCGCACACCAGAGAATTTCAAATAGACCAGTGCTACCATTCTTCCTTTTCCTTTTACTAGTGGGTGTTGAAAACACTTGATAAAAATAACTGATTGAAGAGCGCCCAATAAAGCCCGACCTCGATTTTTAGAAAATAACGATTTTCCATTCCAGTGCATGCGATCAAATTCATGGACATTTATGTGGAAATTGTCTTTTGGACATTGAATTGTGGATACGTCGGTGGTCGTGGTTGACATTTAATACACTAGATAAACGTTGTGAAAATGTGTACCAATTTTATAGGTTACTACACCCCGGAAAATAATAGGATTCACAAAGTCAATATATCCCAAAATGTCTGTTTTACCTTGAAGACCATGTACGTCTGGTATATCGACAACAAAATAACATTGGTAAAGTCGGTATCTTGTGTACATGCCCCACGGATGACAATATTCAAGCGCCTCCTCATTCATGCGTGACACTTCGGATCTGCTAATTCATGATGAAACATTCAGTCCTTGCAGAGTAATGAAAGGGTTTCTCGCTGCCTGATTTTCTTACCCAAAATATCCTCCATGTGTTTTATGGGATTCAGGTCAGTGCATTGTGCTGGCTAGGGGCAGGTTGTTGTGTTGTTGCGACTCGACTCTTTCGAGGATGTCACTCTTGTACTTTTGTCTGTTCATTATTACGACTCTTCTGACCTGCTTGTATTCTCTCCATTAAAATCCACGATGTCACAACCATTGTAAAATCTGAGTGCTTTTGTTGAACTAATCAATCACCAACACACAACGAACAGCCTTCATGTTTTTCTAATCTCAAAATGTGTTGTATTGATTTTAAAAGCCCCCTCCTATATTATTCGCCAATATGTCTCTCAAACGTGTTAGGCCTAAAATAAACATGTGTCTCTTCTTAATGTCATTGATCTACAGGACTAGCAGAGCTGTTGATATGTGTTGTTAGCCTCTTGTCCAAATGTACTTTTGGTTGCCCTTCATCTACATGAAGATACTGGTGATTGTGGAGATCACGGAATTCAGCAAGAGTATAACGTTGCCCTCGAAGTGCTATTTGGGAATGGACTATTATCAACCTTTATACACATTTTTATTATGCAAGTTTCATGAACGAGTGCTTTTTTTTAAGAGTAAAATATTTGATTCACTAATAGAAACATTACCTTATACAATGAAATGGAAGACTATATATTTATATTATAACGTTTCCGTCAAATAAAACTAATCCAACAAACACAATCCTGTCTTATTGCATAAATACGCTTGGTAACGTTCATTGCATGTATTGAGGTAACTATAATGTACTCACTTAAGGGATATAGCCGTTGTCGTTAAACTGATATTGCATCCGGACGTAAGATGTTTTTTATTTGCAGTTGTAATTTTTAGGGTAACATCGTAACCTATTTTAAATTCCGCAATTTTAAATTATGAACCTTTTTTTAACACTTTGTTACTCCAATAGAGCAGCAAACATCCCAAATGAAGAGAGAATACGTAACGAAAACACACTTTAGTCCTTGAGCGAAATCTACTGTAGACATTATGCGAAACCCATTTTAGACCCAGTGCAAAGCCACTTTAGACCTAATGCGAATGAACCTTTGGGAACACAAAGATTTTTCCAGAATCAATTAAGAAATCATATATAACAGAATTAATGGATTTGTTATGTGCTTGCTGCCCAATAACATAAAACAGAGATACAATCGAAATGTAACATGAAAAGATTGAATTGAATATATGAATAAATATTTAAACTCAGTATATATAAATCCCAGTCCATATGTGAATGATTGTTACGTTCTGTGTGCTCTATCAGGTATCGTATCCGAGGGGAATTGTTAACGAAATAATTAGTATTGTCGGTCCTTATTACACTTGATGATGTCTCAATTAACACTTTCACGAGTAGAGTTGATTGCTCGATAGGTGCGTTGCCTCTTTAAAGACACTCGACATAGCCGGAGGGTCAATATTTGTATAGATATAGGCCTATATAATTTACAATGGAAATGATCTTGTTTAAAGCTGTCAAAAACGTATATACTATGAATGTATGGAGGCCCACACCACAATTTAATCGTTGTGTGTTATTACACCAGAGGATCATCGTATATAATCAAAACGCTTGAACTTTCTTTATTTATCCGTCCAGCCGAACAGATAGAACAGCAGTGGTTATCCATAAAGTCTTGATTACACTGTAACTGGTTGATGAAAGTGGTTGCTAGTGGAAAATATAAGAAAAAAAATCTATTTATTCTGGATCTACCGGATACTGTTTGGTCAGAAGAACATTAAAGTGTCAATTTATGTGAAATACACAAGATTGGAATAGTAAAAATACTGCATTGGAATCGAATAGACACAGCAGTGGGAGGAGAAAGATACATGATTGGAAGAGCAAAGCTACAGCATTTGAATAGTTACTGAATTACCGTGTCAGTCCGTCGTCTTTCCGTATCTGTTCCGGGTTATATCTTAAATTCTCTATGGATTTTAATAATATTTTACATTGTTACACATGACGTGAGGTCGTGATCCGAAGTTCAAATATCAACAAAAACACGTTTATGTTCTGGGCTCTATTTGGTATTCAAAAGTGAAGGACAACATAAATCAAATGACAAATGGCATTACGATGGAAATACACTGGAGATGTAAATATCTTTTGTTACCTAGAGCTTGTCTTCACACCTAATTATAAATTGTATCCAGCCCAGCAAACGTTTGTTGACAATGGATTAAAGGCATTAAATTTATGAATTTATCATATAAGAAGGGGCCATATAAATCCTCAAATAGCCTATGAATTGTTTGACTCCTTCGTCGGGTCAGTACTGAATTAGGGATGCGAAATCTGGGGTTTTCACAAGGCTCCCTCAGTGGAAAGATTCCACATTAATTTTTTTAAACATATACTTTGCTTGAATATGTCTGCCGTGAATGCATATGTGTATGGTGAATTAGGTCATTTAGCATTTTATTAACATAGGATTTTACGAATATTTAAATATTGGGTTAAACTCTTAATTACTAACAATGTCCTTGTTAAAAAATGTGTATAGGGTGTATAGCCAGAGAGTTACCAGAGAGCCTACGGGTAAGAGATATTTTATCCAGTAATGGATTCGGGGCTCTACTTACAGAGTGTCAACTTGCCAAATTTCCTTAATTTGTTTCGAAATATAGTACACGATTGTTATGTACAGCTCTGGAATAACTCCCTCAACTCTCATAAATTATTTATTCATAGCCATTTTAAGCATGAATTATGCTTGGAACCTTGTTATGTTACGCAACAATAGCATAGAATTGCCTCTTCCAGAAAAATAACTTATTCGCATAGTTTACGTATATAGAAACTGGTCGGTACGCAATTAATTATACAGGCTTTGTGAGTTTTGTAGCAATAACGGTAGAGATGACGAGTTTCAATTTCTGTTAATCTGTCCAGGCTATCACGATCTGCGTTTACAGATCTTTCTAAATACCAAACCAAGTGTCTTTCTTTTAACTTACTCAGCTACTTTCGTGGAAATCACAACCTTTGTTCCAAACGCTTTCCAAATTTATTTATAATGGTTTTAGTTTAGAACATCACTTTCACATCTCTTTACCTGAAAAAAGTATTTATGCAATAAGCTTGTTTTGCTTAAGCAAATAAAGACATTGTAGACTATTCTATACAAAAATAGTATTTCATGATGCATAGTATACTATATACCTGCTCCCTACTCCAACGACGAGGCCGCTTTGTGTGCAAACTGATTTTAAGGTCGATGTGAATTCATTTCATGCTTTCATTTTTAACATGCTGAAAGATAACTATATTGATAGAACCAATGTAATATGTTTGCAGGAAAAAATCCAGCAAACATGGTTGATACTATCTCATCTTACTTCAGACTTTGACCATTGCACTGTTGTGAGAAATGGCGACTCCACTACAACACACAGATGTGGTGGACTCCTCCTCCTCATCCATGAAAACGTAATGTTATTCAGTGGATTTTGGTTTCAGATATCCATTTGCAGCATCAGTTGGTAACAGTATAAACAAAGGAACATTCTTCTGCTCGTCTTCATGTATTTAATATCTGTAGAAACCCCTGTGTAATAATTGTTGAGTCACTCACAGATCTTGAGTTACTGCTTTATCATATTCCACAAGGTATCCCAACAGTTATTACTGAGTATTTTAACATTGACATACAGAAATCCAATAATTCCACCAAACAACTTCTTAAGCTAATGACACACCATGGATTTCAGCAATGTGTAAACATGCCAACACACAGACAAAGCAATCTTCTTCGCCATGTTTATTGTAATTTTGACTTTACCCAAGTGATGACAGACACGATCCCAACATATAACAGCGTTCACGTTCTGCTAACAAATGATATTCCAGTCAGGGAAATTACCAGTTTTTACTGAATAATACCGATGTGGGAGGGGGGATAGTATCAGAGTGAGCCTTGTTCGCTGTAGCGCTTGTTTCCATAAATGGTTGGAGAAACGCTGCTAGGGTCTTTGACAAAGTAAGGATAGTTTTCTTTGTTATTAATTATTACACGGCAGTAATAACTCTCAGAATAAATTGTTAAACTATATTACAACGAAACCAAAGACTATGAAGATTCTGTACTATCTCAATATCAACTCTTACAACCCAAACCAAACCATCCGATTTTTGTCTGTACATGTAAAACACATATTTTCAAGGTGTGATTTTTGTGCAGCCGAACAATACGTATAAACGATGCCATAATTACTTTAGCTCAGTGGGTAGAGCATATCTTCCTACCGATGTTATTCCAGGTACAGTACAGTGTCGAATCGGTTTGTCGAGCCCTCTGGCTAGGGGCAGTATGTTTCCAGATTATATTAATGCTGGCATACTTAGTGTTGGAGGAACAGTGTTCGAAAAGTGTTCGATCCCCCCGGTGGACTTTAGGTATATAAGGCTGCGGAGTTCGCGGTTTTTTTTTTACGAGGTTTCTGCCCGGTTCATATACCGGCAACGAAAAGTCATAAAAGTTGTCATATAGGTGAAATACACTTGAGTACGACGTTAAACGCCAATCAATCAAACAAACAGTCTTTCCAAGAACAATACCAATTAGTTACTTCTCACTTTTGATTGCGTTTGAGTCGCCGTCTTCTGATGAAATACACCGCCGTCATATAAGTGAAATATCTTGAGCATGGCGTTAAACATCAATCTTTAAATCAGTAGATTTGTCGACCTCACAGCTTGGCTATTAAAGCAATCTCAGAGTTTTGATGGGCCTATTGGCACTTTTTTACAAGGACTGCTAGACCTATTACAGAGAGCTGTAAAATTGTCCTGAAATTTCCGGATATAGTTTGTCCGAAGTACTCAGTGGCAATACATGTGAAACAATGATTTCAACAGATGTATTTACTTCACATTACCAGTTACCAGCGTCGTTAAGGGGAATTTCCTTCTCAAATTTGAGCTGGCGCGCCGTCGCATGAGTGGAATAACCGTTAGCATGGCGTAAAACCCCCATCAATCAATCAATCTCAGTTTTCCACCACAAACCGGCTATACATTCGTTTTGCCGGTAAATATATTTGGTGTTATGGGTCAGACCAACTAATACATTAAACATGAAGACCTATATATGTGAGCTAAAGCAGACTAACAACTCAAACAGGTTTAGTTAATGACAACATTGGCTCTTTGTGCCCATCATAAGGACTTACCACTGATGTATTGATTATTCATATTGATGTTAATACCTGAACACGATAAGAGTTGCCATGCACGTTGATGTGACGTTTACATCACCTATCCAACCATACAGACAGTGTAAAACGATAATAGGATCAATAAAATTGACTTTTGTTGGTAACAAATCCGATATAACTTGTATTGTATAATCACATTGTTTACACACTTGAGATATGGAGAATGCCAAATGGTATGAGTGAGCATATTTTTTGTTACAATCCGATTTTGTATTGTATAACCAAATCGTTAACATACTGACAATTTGCGGTCAATAGGGCATATTGTTTAAAAAGAATGAACATACTGCAACAATCAATATTGCATAGATCGGTCCTATTGACCATCAGCTACTATCCATACAAGAGTGATATGTTTGTATGTCATTCTGCTCGTACCGATACCAAGTTCTGCGAACTCTGCTAGAACGGTTTTAATTGAACGAGGTTACCAGCAATAGTGGTGAACGAACGAAGAAGAAGCCAAAGAAAGTTAAGGTATGTTATCGGAATTGTTTATATTCAAATTATTCTACGTTTTCTTTCTATAAATAAAAACTTTCTTGTTTCGTTTATTGCTCTTTTCTGGAAACAAAACATATGGGCTTTCCAAATGTGACCAAGCTAATAGAGTGGATATTATTCAAGGCAATGAAGACCACGGTCGGTATTTCTTAAAGTTAATTTCAACCGTTTTGTTTTCTGGAGAATGAAGCGAAATGGGATATAATTCAGTTTCAAATTCTGGTAGAAACAAAATTAGTTCGTTATGTTGCATATTTTGTCCTAACAACAACAACAAAAAAAAAACAGAGAAGAGAAGAGGTTTGCAATTTGGCTATGTTTTTTCTTACCTTTAAGAATTACGTAAATAGCTTTGTGATTACGGCCCCAGAAGCGTAACTTGGGCATAGACGAACTACTGTCAGGTAATTTATGCAACGTATTCGGCAAAAAGAGTTAGTTATATTACCGATGAAGTTAATTCCTGATGGAGGTCATGTATGTAACTTGGCGCCTATATTAACCCAAAATTGTATTGCCGTTTAAAACATACAGTAATTGTATCATGCTTTTTTTTGCGAGTGCACTATTTTACATTTATTCTAAATTAACATGAACACCGACAGAATACAATTCGAAAAGTAATCGAAATGATCACAGTTATGAAATAAATTGTTTCAGTGGAAAAGTGACCCTGAAACGGAAGAAGACAGTTCTGTGATGATTGTGTTAGAATCGTTGTTTACTTTTCATTTACACTGCTGGTCTAGTTGAAATATCCTCGATCACGCTGTAAACCACCAAACAGTACATATCAAACTGCACTGTATTTTGTCAAACCTCCTGTCTAAGTATCAAGCTAATTGGGTTTCTAAATGGGAAGACACTCGACATGTTAGTGAATATCTATTGGATCTACAACAGATCGTATTAGGACCAGTGCAGCTGTCCCTGCTTCTCATTGTGTTTATCTCTGAGCTCAGTGGCATCAGAAGGCCGTGGTGTCATATTTTTGTCCTGCAAATTTACTGCGGCGTCTTCTGTGTTGTCAGTGTCGTTTAGGTGGTTTCCGGACTCGCCGTCACGAGTGAAATAACCTTGAGTACGGCGTAAATCCCCCCAACAAAACAAAGATTGCGTTTATAAAGTATGCTGGTTTCTTTACCCAAGTTGTACCTTGACAGATTTCTGATTTGTTGAATCCATTTTAAACATGTTACTTTCCTGCATGTTAATGAGTTTTCCGTTTCGTTGTGTAAATGAATTGAGTGACAAGCCTGGGATCAGTTGTTTTTGTTCTCTATTCAAATCGTAAATATTTAAGGCATCACTTTTATATTTATCGAAACCATACAGTATTGTTGAGCCGGTTTCTATGTACCGCTAGCTAGATAGATGAAGAAGGGAAGTTTTCGGGGCTTAATGAGATGATTCCGGGGTAGCTTGTACGAAGATTCTTCTCGGTTTTAATCCAAACATGTCATTGAAGTGGAATGCGCTTATAGAAATCGAGGTTTTTATATTTCGGAAACGTGTTATTCTTCTTGCTTCTTGCATACTTGGTCAGAAAAGCAGGAAACCCGGCAATATAAAGCTGCAAACATTAAGACTAAATTGAATCTGTATCTGGTTTCGAAAGAAGTGAATCTATATCCGGTATTAAGGAACCGTTATATACGCATAGAATTATGTTGTTAAAGACGTGAATATATTTATTCGCTATGTAGGAAGTGCTGCTATTATACGCATGACTTTTTTCTTGTAAAAGTAGACTTAAGAAGTCTAGCAGGCCATAAACATAAAACAAGAACCGAGCACAAATACTATTGCAGCAAACTTATCGTACTGATCTGTTTATCCCCGAATCTAGTCTACCCGAGTCAGTTACACGGTACTTGCACGATTTCAAAATGCACATCAGAGAGTTAATCAATATAATGAATTGGGTAACTGGTTTCACATCTCCCAAAGTGATTTCACGAGAAGTGTAGCATTGTATTGAATTATTTGACAATGGTAATACTACTTACATTATAACAGTGTATGGAGTCGATTTTTAGGTATATTGCAATGTAAAAAAAAATGTATTAATTAAATTTAAAAAAAAAAACACATTCTCTATGACTTTATGATTGCTGATTTTTGTTTGTTTGTTACATTTTCAACATAAATCACATTTTTGAATAAATACTTTTCTACTGAAACATCTCATTTCATAATATCTTTCATGTCTGTAATCGTTTTGAATACTTAGCGGCTTGTATTTTGTCCATGTTTCTTGACATCTCGAACTAAATTGTTAACATATGTTCTCCTTTGACAGCCCATGACTCTGTTTTTATTCACAATTGAGTGTCACGACCATCACTCAAGGTCGTGACCCTAAGGTCAAGGCCATATATCTCCATCTGTATCTCTCAAATTTTTTTATGGATTTTGATAATACTTTATATGATTGTTTCACTTGACCTGTACGAATGAAGAAAAACTGAGTTTTTGCCCCCTACTCCAAAGACAAGGTATCTGTGTATGCAAAATAATTGTAAGGCGCACAATGTGAATGCACTCCATGCTCACGTTTTAACACATGTGCTAAAAGACAACTATGTGGATAGAACCCATATAGCTTGTCTCCAGGAAACATGGTTGAAACCATTTTATCTCAGAACAGAGTTTTCTCATCAATCAGTTTTAAGAAATGACAACAACACTGCACTCATGTATGGATGACCCCTCTTTATCCATGAAGATGTAACTATTGTTCGGGATATTGTTTTTTTTTTCAAATTTCCTTGCACCAGTTGGTAATTATGTCAGCAAAGAGGCGTCATTGACTCATTCTGCTCGTGTTTATGTATTTAACAGCTGTAGAAACCCCTATATTTATATTGTTGACTCACTCACAGAACTTTCGTTAATGCTTCATTATGTTCCACAAGGTATCCCGGCAGTTAATAATGAGTACTACAACAGTGACACACAGAATCCAAGAATTCAGCCAAACAACTTTTTAAGCTAACGACTTTCATCAAAGTGTAAACATGCCAACACACAGAAAATGAAATGTTCTTGACCATGTGTGTTGTAATTTTGACTTTAACCAAGTGATGATTATACTGATTACCTACCTGCTAGTGCTATCAATCACTGTTTTAGTCCATTCAGTTTTTCAGGGGCTGGATGATATAAGAGTGAGCCCTGGTCACTGTGGCACCGGTTTATAATTACGGGTGGTTGTTTGGGGCTTCCTGTTTCCTGTTGCTCTTGGATCTAAGGTGTGACATCCTGATGTGACTCTTGTCTATTGCTCGTGTTGTTGGGGGTGGTTTCTTCCACCCATTGGACGTACACATCTAAGTGTACGGCGTAAAACCCCAATAACAATCTACTTTTTTTTGTATATAATTCACGAGTGTTGCTCAGCTCAAATTCAACTAAAGGTGACATATTGAGAAAACACCAACAAATGTACCATGAAATAGCTAGAGACTATCAAGGCAGGCAATTTTCACCTGTATCTAATATTAGCCTAAAGTAAAACTTAATCGGCTCCAATGTTGCGTTCTCTGACGGAACTGGATGGAGTCCGTTATGTTTTATATAGGATTTTAATGTTTTTGTTGAAGTTAATGCATGTGCCAAAACTGCCGATTGGAGGAAGTCCCAAGACACTGTGGACAGATGTTCAAAGCTCAAGCTTCCAAAATGCACGATTTACAACAGAAAGCAGTGCCTTAATCTTGTCAGATCTAGACATATTCATGAATTGTAATATTTATTAATAATTTTTATAAAATTGTTTTCAAACTGTACACACGTTGCCATTGGCTTATACGTGTATATAATTCGGAGACGTATATATGAATGGGGCAATGTTTATTTGTACAACAACTTAACATTTAATTTGTGTATACCATCTGTGAAAAGACTGCACACTTCTTGCATAAGTGCCCTATCTTACAGGTGGCTATCTGAACCTCTCATTACTAAACTTAAGTCGTTATAAATAACCCCTTGCTGCTATAGTAGATGGGTATATTGCCCTCGTGATGCAAGCTGTGTGCGTACTTCAAGCATCTGGCAATGGTTATTACCATCAAGTCCAAATTCAAATTGCCGTCACTGATGGCCGTTTATATTTATCACAAACCGTGGAATCTTGATAGTGCACTGGTCAGTTACAAATCTTTCCTAGCCGCTATCTATATATCCATAGAAATAGTGTCTAGCTTTAACTCACAGTCTCTCTCTACTTCGATCTTTATGTAGCTGTAATAATAGTTACGGAAAACAGAAAAGACACGTTACATCACTGGTTACCGTTTCTTTACCCGTAGGGGCCTTCGGACTTTAATTACCAGATAAATACGAATACAAAATCATAAAAATATGATTTTTTCTTTTGCCCTTTGACTTAGACAAAGAATGTCTTAACACAACAATGTATTGCCTTGTATTAGGCCGGCTATCGACCTATGCTCTGAGCAGGGTGTTTTGTTGCTGCTAGTAAGTGTTTATGTTATCATAGTACCATCAATATTGAACTACGCTGAGAGAACATTTGAGCTGCTGGAGAGTGTTTTACGACATTCAATTGGACAATTGATTGACGATGTACAAAGATTAAGAATGGCCTGTTCAATTTCCCCTCTTCGATTATTGAAGCTAAGTGGCATCGGTATTCATAAATCAATAAAAGACGATTAGTCGGCGGGAACTTCACGTTTCCTGGCGTCCTTTGAGCTGAGAGGCTTCAGAAAACCATTTGCTGTATCATCATAGCTTGCATTCTCTGTTTATCCCCTATCGTCACTGTTGGCTACCACCTGTGTCGACTGTTATTTTCTTCATATATTTTCGTATTTAGGATTGGCACGCCATCATATGGGTGGGTTATGGTTTGGGCTGGTAGTACGCCGTACAGCCACCATATGGCGGAAATAACTGTAAGTGCAGTGTAAACCTTACTTAATCTATAAATCAATCAGTCAATCGGGACTCCTGGTGTTCTCTGAGCTGAGGGGCATTCCGAAGCCGTCTCTCAACGTTTGTTACCTTTGATGCCGATGGCGATTTACATCATCCATCGGCCTGACACTTCGGCATATAACTGAAACATCTTTAAATACAGAATTTATCACGAAATGTAAATGTCTTAGTAACAAGTGAAATGAGATACTTGTGAACATTCCTTTCGTGGTTTAAGTGTGGCAGTTTTTTTTTATTACCCGGAAGGAGAAACATCGATTCACAATATATTCGATATGTTTTCTATTTTTCATTTTTTTACGTTTTATTCTTTTGTTTATAGCCTGAATCCATAGTGCATTGCAATGTATAAGTCCGACAGTAAACGTATTTACCTGTTGTCTGTCTCCAATGATAAATGTCAAGAAATGTATGCAGAGTCGTAGTAAGGTAGCGATGATTTTATATTCACAATAAATCGGATATAACGCCAAGCACATTAATGTGACAGAAAATTAGTCTTATAAATTTACCATGTGCTTCACGAAATAACGTACAGTATTACAATATATAGTTTCAGCGAGTGTGGTTTGTGCAAAACAAGCAGTGTGACCATCAGGTGTTACCTGTGGATAATGAGGTACCGGCAGAACTGGTCCACTAGATGTCACTGTAGTGAAGTAGGACCTATTAGCCGCTGCTTGCCTGCTTGGGCAGTACCGGGGTACTGTTATACGTGTAAAAAGCAAGTTTTTGAATGTATTGACAGCAGAGCTTGGCGTGAATGCATAGGTGTCCCACTTCACTCGCGCACTATCTAGCGGACTGCCAGTACCCCATTACAGTACACTCATACCTGTACACATAAACAGGTAACAACGGAATGAACTCTTCTGTTAGTATGGTTGACAGGTGCTTCCCGTGTCCCGGTGCTATCTGAGATAAAGCCGCTACAGGAAGCCTATTTGTCGGAGGATGCCTGGTTTGAGTCATGTCCTTGGATGTTGCCAATGTTTCCTTCACAAATTAGCTGGTGTTTGTGTAACTAAACCATGTTCCCAATTTTGGAATATTTTTGTCTAAAACGGTTTTATTTGTTGTGTGTTTGTTAAAACACCCGTTTTTTTGTAGTATTATGAAATTCATATCACATACAAGTGAGCTGCTGATCTTGTTTGGCTTTTTGTTTCGAAATCACATGGCTACATTTTCAAAAAGTCAAAGTAGCAGATTCCCTGATAATAGCAAATCTTTAAACATTTAGTTTGTTTGTTTAATTGGAATTTTAAGCCTTAAGTATAATTCGTATTACGGCGTGCCAGTCCAATGGGTAAAGGAAACCACGCTCAACAACACTGGCACCAGACAAGGACACACCGGCACCAGGACAGGACGCCACAACAAACCGACTTCCTGGTGCCCCTTAGCTCAAGTAGCACTAGAGCACAGGGAGCTCCAGCAAACCACCCGCCCAACCAGTTGGTTAGTATTTTTATTCCAAATCAGATCGCTTTCCAAACAACTAGCTCTTTAATGTAAAAGCTGTCCGCAGTACTGTTGGAAACCGACCTGTGTCCACATCTATATAACACCGCGTAGAGACTTGATTAAAGCAGACTTCTTAATAGAAAAACTGGCTTGCAACAGATTTAACCCTCGAGATCAAATCTGTAGCATATAACAATACCGATGTTTTTAAAGAAGACATCGTATAGGCCAAAGGAAAGAGCATCGATGGCCAGCGCATTGACCAGCTATACAAATCATCTGCCTTTGGTTAAAGGTCAAACAACGCGGTATGTCCAGATTGGCGATGTAGCAGTGATTCCTCGCTACTACAATCGATTGAATGTAAAGAGAGACCTCTTTAGCAGCGACTGATAATACTGTAACTGTGCCTGACACAAACCCTGTGTTAAAAGGGTATTATCAACCGCCAATAACTAAAATGTATGGATTGTTGTTAAGCGACAGGTGCCAGACACCACAGCACAGGAACCGCTCTCAAGTTACATTGTAGATAGGATAGATTGAGATAGCTTTTATACCATCCCGTAAACGGATAGTTTGGGGACATTTTCATTCTTGAGAAATATTGGTAAGTACTTAAAGGAGACGATTTAATTGTACAGCATTTACTGTATCGATATAGCTATACAAATACAGAAGGTAAACAGGTTCAGTACAAAAAGGTTTGAGACATATACCGAACGTAGTGCTGTATAATGTCGGAAAGACCCTTTGTTGGGACTGCCCCAAAGTGTTTAAATGTTTTAAGATGCCGTCGATTGATTTTTCACGCGTTTGTGGTACAACTGTATTATAGTGTATCGCAAGGGAAATAGTCAAAATGGTACTAGATAATTGAGCCTATTACAACAATGAAGATGTTAATAATATATAGATGTTGTTAGCCCGTTCGTGAGTGCATATCCTGAGCTAATGTACCTGAATACTTGTTATATAAAAGGCACTAACTCCCAGTACATCAGTATTGACTATAGTGCACAAAATCCCCTTTAATAGTCAGGTCTGTGTTGTACTTCTATGTAAAATGCTTAAGCACGATTGCTGGACAAAGACAAACGTATTAACGCGTATAACAATTGGATTTCTTATTTGACTGGGCATGTGTATCTGAATAGGATTAGGGCGCCCCGGATTTCAACGGCTCTGTATCTAGTTATGCCGACGAACAATTAGTGAATGATGACGTTGTGTTGCATGACTTTTCATTCCTTGTTATCCATCAAAAGTTTGAGGACGCATAGGAGGTGAAAAAATGATCAGCAATCAGAAATTCCCCGGTCTGTCCCGATTAAAACTGCTTCCGTAGCAGGGGTTACATTCCACCACTAATTCCTACCAACAGCTGCAAGGCAGTGGAAAAATTAGCGCAAATTCTGCCAACGAAATAGCACCTTTGAGATGGAATATAGATTGCTTCTCTCTTGTTATTGAAATGAGGCGTCTCCAGCATGTCACAATTAGCATATTAACACCTGCTGAGTATTCAAATATAGACGTTCGGGAAATCCTCTAATGACTGGTGGTCACAGGTGATACAGTATTTTTTACATAGATAGAAGTTTGTCCAAAAATATGACATAAACTTATTGGAAACAAATGTCGGCGATTTAGTGTTGAGCCAATCAGCGCCCAGTTAACTGGGCATGTCTAATGAGTTGAGAGGCCCCTTAAACCCCTCTGTCTCGCAAAGAACTCATTTCGGCTCTAAGAAACACTTAGACTATGTCTGGTTTCAATACATCATTGAATATCGTTTAGATGACACACGGGATTTATCCAATTTATTAGGCAGGACTAATGAGAAATTTCCATTGCAGAAGCCTATGGATTGTGTGTGGTGAAGTTGGATCGTCATCAGTGGCCTGTTAGAGAACGAGTCTCACTTATGGAGAAGAGGTGGGGGATACAAGCTGTCTGCCACGTTCCTCGCTGCCCATTGCCTTAGAACCAAACTATGCAGTATGTTTCGCGACAAACTTATTCCGGCTCTTGTAGCTGTTCTTGTCTCCATTATTTCTTCGTTGGAAACTACAAGTCTAACACGGTAAGAAAATTACATCGATATTTTTTGTTTGTGATTCACTCTATCTATATAATGCTGTGAAGTATAGCCCAATCTCTAGGATATAAATTCATGAATATTGTGAGGTGAATTATCTGCCAGGACGGTGCCGTGGCAAGACTCGGTCTCAATCAC
>JAVFBZ010169783.1:0-13047 GCA_032466195.1 Katharina tunicata | reverse complement strand
ATCAGAGAGGTGTGGGCTCAAACACAGGTGGGAACCACACTCCAGCACTGATTTGTTAATCTGCCAGTCTATATCCAAGTCACCACTCATCATGCAATCTGAAAGAGGGAACAAAAAAGAGACATCAGAGAGGTGTGGGCTCAAACACAGGTGGGAACCACACTCCAGCACTGATTTGTTAATCTGCCAGTCTATATCCAGGTCACCACTCATCATGCAATCTGAAAGAGGGAACTTTTTGGAAGGGTGAACTTTGCAAATTTAATACATAAATAGTAAAGGGATTTGTTAGTGGTTCTTTCTTTAAGGTTGTTTCAATCACAATTTTGGTGGCATGAAGGTTATGTTCGTTCGTCTGCTGGTTTGTTTGGGGGTTTTCTGCCGTACTCAAGGTTATTTAACTCATGACGGTATGGCCGACCAATGGGTGAAGGAAACCACCTAAAAAACAGTAACATTTACTTAATAAAAACAAATCATGAGACTTACTAATCATGATGTAACAGTTTTTAAAAATTTGATTGGTGTTTAACTTAGTACTCAAGGATAATTCCCTGATATGACGACTTACATGTAAATGCCAGTGTATTGTTGATAACCGGGCAGAAACCTCGTTAAAACCACCACGCAAACTATGCAGCCACCGCAAAACTTCCCTTATATACATATACCTATGGTCCACAGGGGATGATTTAACAGTAAAATTTATAATCAAATTGTGATTTTCGACATATGCCTAGGGTATCTGAAGTGAGATTACCCTAAATCCTCAATAAATTCGACCTTAAGGGCATAAGTTTTAAGTAATGTATTGAATTTATCAATGAGAATTTGTAAATAATACTTGAATTCTCTGATAGCTTTAAGTCTGAACTTCATAAAAATTTCAAGATTGTTTTTTTGATATATGCAGCTGATATCCCAAATGAGAAAACATAATTGACATCCTACTTCCCCATTTTGCTCAAAAACTCAAAACATTCAAGCTTTAGTTCAGGTGTGGACTAACTGTAGAATTGGTCTGTCATCTGAAATTAGTGTACAAAACAGTTTATGGTTACATTCATAAGTTACATGTAGTATTAGGTTTAGATGCAGACTTCTGTATCGTTATCACTTATCAGACTACTACGTAATCCTTATTATTACCGGTATATAACATGTTAGGTTTAGAGTTGGTTAAGTGACTATAGTTTAGGGGTTAGGTTTGGTGTTTAGGGTTAGTTCTTTTAAAAAAAGCTCTGACAGGAGGTGATATTTTCCATTAATAATTCTGACGGTATGACAAAATCAAAAATGATAAATATCACAAAACCCATCACAGTTCTTTATAAAAGCACTAGGTTTAGGGTATCTGCGGAGATCTGTATCGTTATTAGTCTACTATGTAATCCATATATAGCGACACAGAACAGTACTGTGATGATTTACCCAAATATACCCAAAGATAGGTGAAATGTACCCAAAAATACACTGTACAACGTTAATGAAGTATTTCTGATCACATATACGTATTAAACCAATTGATAATTCATCATAGATACCTCTGAAACGATTATTTTCAATCCAAAGGCACACGATTTATTTCGATAAATAATCATGGGAGAATACTCCCATTATAACATACAACAGAAATGAGTGGGTTATGGCCCTTGGATAACACAGAATGGCAGCTGGTCGATCGTACGTCTTTCGGTTGTAAACATAGTCGATATTTGTGGTCAGAAACTTCAGTATTTTTAACCTGTCTTTGGGTATCTTTGGGTACATTTCACCTATCTTTGGGTACATTTCACCTATCTTTGGGTACATTTCACCAATCTTTGGGTATATTTGGGTACATCGTCGGGCCCAGATGGCGGTCATATTGGAAAATCTCCCTCAATCACTCGACTTTTGTTTTGAATTTACTGCCGCATAGCGAGTTTTTCACACTCAAAAGTTACTTCAAATACAATATTTTGATTGACTTTGAGAAAATGCATAATAAGTATCGAATAAAACGATAAGTTTCAAATATGTGCTCTGCGTTGTCCTGTACGATGCGGGAATTACAATGACGTTTAAGCATGGCATGGTTCTGTAGCTAGGTTTAGGGTTAGTTTTTATTAGCTTCTGACTCAGAATCTTGGATCATTTTGAAAAGTGACGGAATTCTACTATTTGTCACAGGTGGGAATGTTTTGTCAAACACAAACAATCAAACTATATTTCATTCTTCTGATGTACTTTGGTTGACATCGTTGATTTCCGACAGTATATCGAAATATGGGCCCTTTATAATCTCAAAACAACTGACATTTGATAATTACTGGTCAAGCTTTGGTGACTCTTCAATTTTTACACTCACAAATAGCCGGTACAATTTAAGTTATGTTGAAGAACAGAAAAGCGGGAAAAGTATAACTGGTAATAATTAAAATATTTGTTTTGCAATCCGCAAATACTTACAATAAAAACAGTGTTTGATATTTGTCACATCTGTCGGTGTCAAAATGCAAAGTGTCTCAGGTCATGGTTCGGGAAGAGGAGACAACTATACAAAGTATAAGAGTGAAATCGATAGCCTCCCTTGGTTCCGTGAGCATTCATAAAATAAAAAATGCAAAATGAGAAGATAAACTTAATTATTTATTCACATGATATACGTAGTCCTTTTTGCATGTCTTATATCTTGTGTGTATATGCTTTGGTTCTGAAATTCTAATGTCTTGATAAATGGTAGATGCAGAGTTTTGTATTGTTATTAATTAGTCTACTACGTAGGCCTAATCCCATGGAGCTATAACTGACCCACATCAAAGTGCCCTATGATTTATTCCGACACAGCTGGAGACGAGAGATTAGCATTGTAGGTGTGAAGGCTTAATCAGCTCTTCGGGATAGTCCGAGGAAACTCGGAATCATCAACCGTGACGAGATCTGAAGCTCAAGTTTAGATTGTGTATTCCTAATTGACCCCATAGAGGAATACCAGAGAAGCTTGGCCACGCCTACTAGCCTTTCAACTTTCTATAGCACAGTGTGGGCTTCTCCTGAGTGAGCCGTAATGGCTGGCAGAGTTGTGCCTCCTTCTATTTATAGCTCCATGGTAATCCATATATGAGAATTGATCTAGAACATGAGATAATTTATCGACTTTAATTAGTCGATAGGCTATCCCTGTGCCAGTGTGATTACTCTTGACAAAAATATATATAACGATACAGAACTGTACTAGTGTAGGCCTACTGGAAAAAAATGTGTAATTTTAAGTTTTGGCTCTTATTGGTTTTAACTTGTCCAATTAAGTGATTTTCCATTCTGTTTGGTAAATTTAACTGTCAGAGATATTTTATGTATCAAATATGCGTACCTTGTGCATTAGTATCATGTAAAAACTAATCTCGCGTGAACCAGACCTCTTGCGTTAACTTACGATCCGCGCGAAACATAAGTAACCGCGAGATGTCTGTATCACGCGAGACTTTGTAACAGCTAATTTTATTTGTCAATGAGGGTATCAAGATGGCGGTTAAATTCGAAATTTTCCCGCAATCGCTCGACTTTTGTTACTTCAAATATAATATTTTGATAAAATCTGCACAAATAATTGGATAAAATGTATAATTAGTATCGAATAAGACGGTAAGTTCCAGATATGTGCTCCGTTTCGCCCTGTATGATTCGGGAATTACAATGTTTTAGCATGGCACAGTTCTGTAGCTAGATAAATGGATGTGGCATTAAATGGAAACCCAGAATGCCACTTTGATTGATGTAGGGCCGAAGACAAAAACATACAAGAAATCATTAGGGTTATGAAATTGCAATATTATCTTTTTAGCATTATGCTTGAAAATGCTAAGATAAAATGACCCGGCAATCATTGATTGAGTGATGTAAGACGCACGCCGTGCACAAGGGTAGGCCTAGTCTATTTCATTGATATGGCGGCGGTGTATTCCAACAGTAAATAGCAACACTACTATTAAACTAGATACAGAGTTGTGTAAGATTATTAGTCTTCTACGTAATCCATATATAACGATTACAGTACAAATCAAAAATGTGTAATTTACCGATTTTAACTTGTCCAACTAAGTGATTCACAATTCTGTTTGGTAGAATTGAACTCTCTGATATATTTTATGCATAAAAAATGCCCACATTGCGCATTGGCAACATTTAAAAGTAATTTTATTTGTCAACGAGAATAGCAAGATGGCGGCCAAATTCGAAAATGTTCTCACAGTAAGGCCTACTCGATTTTTTTTAAAAATTATTACCGCGGAGAAAGTTTTTGACACCTCGAGTCGCTTCAAATGTATCATTTTGATCAAAACTACACAAATAATTGAAGAAACTGGACAATAATCACTGAAAGAAGGTAAGTGTAAGTTATGTGTTGGCATGCGGGGATTACAATTAATGATTTAGCATTGCTGCTGTTCTGTAGCTATTATTTAACGTGAAATGTTTTGCTCTTTTGGCAAAATAATTTTCCTCCAGTCCTGTCTTTAGACAGGATGAAAAGATAAACAACAAACAGCGCTTCAATATTTCAGGATAGTGTATAGGCCTACTGAAAGAAAGAAACAAATCTTGTTATATATAAACGCTTTAAATATATTTTACCACATCAAATCGACTGAATGCCTGTTTATAGATTATCTAGGAATATAGCCTAGATAAGCAAATACTATTCAATCAGGTCATGCCGAACAATCTCGCAGAAAAAATGCATTACTTTTTATTTATTTATACTTATTTCTTTAATACGTTTGGTGAATATTGGGTCTATACGCATTACCCAATATAGATGAGGAATAGTATTTTTGATTTGCTTTCATTAACACACACAAATATTAAAGCATACGATTTTACAAGAACTGTTCAAATTTCAACGGATGAAAAAATGTATATGCGAAGAAGTTCTAACGCAACAATTTAAGGCAAATTGGCTTGTTCTATCTCATTGAAGTAATAAAATACTGTTAGATTCCAGTGGCCCGACAATAAAAGACTTGATACATGCAAATGGCAAAATAACAATGGCTCTGTTATTAAACAAGAAGTTGTCATCCATACAAAAGTCTTATGTTGAATAGATTAAAATAATAAAAAATTAGAGAAAAATGGAATTTATACAATAATTTAAAATAATAAAACAACAGAAACTTGAAAGGTATGTGTAAACGCAGTCTGAAAATGAATACAGATTTCTATTTCTATGATAATAGATAAAGTTCCATTGTTAATTTACCCCATTCCATAGGCTAGTTATTCCATTGGCAAGGGATGTCAAATGAGATAAATTGAAGAAATAACATCGAATTCGATGTTGGTGAACGTATTTAAGCCAATGAAAATAGTGTGCTGATTGAAACCCGTAAGTATGAGTAGTATATAGAATATTCAGATAATGTCAAAATAGGAAAAAAATTAAATACCCCTGAAGATGTATGTGTCAGAATGTACAAGGTTTTGATATTCCTGTATTAGGAGACTTGCAAACCTGGTGCTAGGCTGGTCATATTGGAACACAAAAGTAATAATGTCTACCCTTTAGCCATTACCTGGTTCAAGGTTGAAACCCAATGGATACAAAGTTTGAAGTGTTTTTATCCAATGAGCTTCTATCTCCAAGCGTTTCCGTTTGGTTTCCTCTTCAGAAGGAAAATTAGGATTTTTTTCAATCGGCATGATTTCAAAATGATCTATTGGCGAATGGCCAGGAAGGGAGAAATGTTTACCTAGTTGGGAGGGAATCATCTGTAATCTGATTGAACTCAAATGATTGTTGGCTCTTATCCCTAAGAAGATTTTTGGTTTCTCCAACAGACACTTTTTACAAGTGATGAAGTAAACCACATTTTCAGAATCACAGTTTAAAACATCTGCAAAATTATAAACATTTTTAATTTGTTCCCCAACTAAGAAAGCCCTCTCTGGTATGTAATAGTGTAGCTTACATCTACTCTTCATACATTTGGAAGTCCTGCCTGACAATATTACAGGGTGATTCTGATGTTTTCGTACTGGTACTGATTCTGTATATTGGCCTACATTATAACTGTTCAGTTTCTCAGATTTAATCTTGCGAAGAAGTTGTGTAGAATACACTCTGGGAATCAAAGCCTTACAGAGAACAGAACAGGCCTCGTTGAAACCTTATTATTTGGGATTTAATAATTCCCTTAAAGGTGTCTGGTGGATAAAATAACTAGCATTGAGTAGTTGATGGATATCTGTAGGTTTAAAGAATTCCTTATAATCCAACATCCCTGTTACAGCGAAATTAATCCCTTTGTAGACTAACATCCAAAAAATCTACACTAGCCAGGCTGATAGTAGGTTAATGATGAATATTTGGATCATGTTGATTTAAAGTAGAGATGAAGAGATTTAGGTCATCTCTAGAATGCTGCCAAAGGATAAATATATCATCCAAATATCTAAGGTATCTGGGGCTGTTTACCACACTTTCCAAGTGCTTCATGTTCCCACTCTGCCATAATGATAGAGGCCAAATTGGGATATTCTCTTTCTCTACATTTATACAATAATATATTTTTGAATAAATGTAGAGAAAGAAAATTTTGCTTATATATATAGATATAAAAGTACCAGATTACCAGAATAACTAAAAAACAACAAAACACATTGGTGGGTAATTTCTAGATAAAAAAGAAACTATTCCAGTATCCCTGTGTCAGTGCTTTACGTAGAAAATGATTTGCAGCCTTTTTTTTTTGTCCTGCTTGTGTAATGTGCCCAGCTTCTAAATGCCACTTAAAGATAAATAAAATGTGTAATTAAATTTTACCGTTTTGCGTATTTATAATGTTTGCGAAAATTCATAGTCCAGGAGCTGCCTTTGCTCCGAAAGCTTAAACAATGATGGGCGCGGAAAAGCGATCCGAAATATTTTGACAAGTTCGATGGCTTGGCATTATGAAAATGGCCATGTAGTATGTTCTCAACAGCATTTTGTATTACCAACACTGTGCAATGTGTTTAATTAAAAACAGATTTTGTCCCTACTATAGAAACGCCTTTCTGTCGCAATAGAAATACTTTAATGCATTAAGAGAAACACTTTTTGTGGACTAAACACTTGAGTGCTTTAAAACATAACACTTTTATAAACATATTTAAAAGCGTTTTCGTAAAATCAGTATAGCGCTGCATTCAAAACACTGCAGTGTTTCATTTAAAAACATTAATGTTAAACACTTAAGTGTTTAGTAAAGTGATTGTGTTCTCGAAATGTTTGTTTTAAAGCACTTGAGTGTATAGTACACAAAGTGTTTTTATTGAGAGAGAAAATCGTTCTATTTGAATAATAGTGTTTTTAAAGTGGGGGACAAAATATGTTTATAATGAAACACATATTTTTTACAGTGAATGTAGTAAGCTTTAGCGTCACGTTAGCGTATTTCCGGCCATGCAATATCTCCCAGCATTCCGTTTGTCAATGAGTATGTCCACGATGCGACAGCTGGACAATGTTGACATGAGAAATTACAGATGTCAACACTGGCCAGTTGCCGCATCGTGGACTTCCTCATTGACAAACAAAGGTAAAAGTTTGTTAAACCGCGTCTGAATGATCGATATGCAGGTGTATTATACAGAAGGAATAAGGAAAATAGATGCTGCCGTTGTTTTGGAAAAGCCGTTTTCTGGCGATTTGCATGAGGCGTTGTGTTTTAGACCCTGTGTATATAGTTTATATAAAAACTTGTCTCTGAGAATTTATCTAGAACATGAGATTATTTATCGGCTTTAATTAGTCGCTATCCCTGTGCCAGTGTGATTACTCGTTATAAAAATATAATTTAGGTAGGGAAATATTCTCTTGAAAAACCCGATTTAAACTAAAAACCTCATTTCAAGATTGTGTATGTGTCGCAAACATAATAAACGCACAAAACGTTACATTTTATTGACTTAATGCGACTCTCTTGGTTTGGATGGCGCACAGGTTTTCCGGTAGAACTCCAACGGCTTTCTCTGAAAAAGAAAGTCAGTCGGTGAATTCTCCGTCTATAGCCTATCGAAAGACAGTTTGCAGGTGAGAAGCTCGAACGATTCTGGTAACGACGGATGTCACAGAGAGCGACTAACCCGGGACTGTGAGGTTTCTTCACTCCTCCGATGGACGGTGCACAATATTCACTCTAGCTAACTTTTGTGGCTAGTGTTTTTCGGGGAGCAGTAGGTTTACGTGCGGTCGCTTGGTACGAGCCATGCTTCCAAATGTCCACGATGTCCTAGCGAATGTAGAATCCGTTGTACATGAAACTCTGCTAGAAAAACTGGCATTAAATAGTATTATTGCGGACTGTCCTGTTTGGCTAACGACGATATTTACTGCGTCATTGATTCGCCGTTTTTGCGTGCCAGTGATTGGTTTATTTTGGCGGTTAGGCTAGGGTAGTTGGCCTATAGTGTAGAGAACTGTTATCAGAATTCCAAAACGTTACATTTGACGAAAAGCCGTCTGAACTTATAACAGGCTCTCCAATGTGCAATGAATGACCTTTTATGGATTCGCTGATGTGCTATATATTCGGTTAATAAAAAAAATTGTTTAGCTTAGTTCCTTCTCTGCTTTATTTCTAAATTTATTATTTCTCATTAAACTCTTTTGTAGACGCCTTCCCGCTTGAGAATGGCTAAGCAACAGAAAATGCCACAGTTTAACAATAGATGCCCTACCAATCAAAATAAAAAACCTCTGACTTTTCGGAATTGTAAAAACTGTAAAAGCACTGTTTCAGGTCCTGAAATGTCCATCATATTGGCCTCCTTTAGGGATATATACGAGACCAATCCTTCCCTAATTCCATTACTAAGAAAATAAGATAATAATATAATCTTCATTGCAGTTAGCCAATTGGCCCATTAGCATAGTTACAATAATATAGTTAATATTGGCGAACAACTGACGTTATAGGAGAGAAAACATTAGTTCTTGAAAGTTTGCTCCTTTAGCAAAGCAAATGCTTAAGTTATGAATATAGACAAGTTCCGTATGACATCTATTTGAGGATTTTTTAACAAACGGATGAACTTTTCGTGATTGTGATATTGATGATAATATTTGTTCACATATTTGTTGCTTAGATCATTATATAATAGACGTACAAGGAGAAAATGACATTCGTCTTCAATAACGTTACACTTTAAACATTTTCTTCCATTTGTTGGGATTTTGTTTGGCTTGTTGCATCTACCAACCTCTATCATAAGCCTATGAGAAGATGTCCAGAACCTTGTTAAAGAGCCTCTAAAATGTTTGATGGTGATTACTTGTAAATATGGTTGTAGTTCAAAACTTGCTATTTTAATATAAAATTCACCTCCTGTAGTCTACCTTAATCAAAATTGTCATGTAATCGCTGTTTTACCAAAGATAAGAAGGCATTAGCATTGCCAACATTTTGTGCTAGCCAACAATCACCAAAACCAAGGCTATTTAACAAACTTCTTATATTTGACACCCAATTAGTGTTACAATTAGTAATACAAACAGTCTTCATATAATAACATGTATACAGTCTTTATATTTTTTCGCTCATCGGAGTTCACTATCATCACAATCATTAACAATATTTGACTACGCACTGTCTTTCTGTCGAGCTCACCGTAAACTATGTCATTTTGTGTACTTAGTTTAACGCCTAGAACCTTTATTCGAAATTGAGTATGAACACGTTCAATCATAGCCACATTTCCAAAACCCAAAACCTCTGCCGCATACTTAAGAATTGGTAACACCTGGGTGTCGAATAAATTTAATAAATGTTTCGGCGTTAGGTTTAGAAATGTATACAGGTACTTTTGCATCATAAACTCTGCTTTTTAGGCTTGATCAGATAATCTAGTTTTTGCAACTTAAGAAAATAAGACATCTAAACAGTTTCATGAAGCCTGGCCAACGTTAGGACTAGCTTGATAGAGCAATTAACCAAGCCAACAGAACTTGGGCATGTAATGTTATCCATGAGATGATTGCCCACTATGAATCCCGTCTCGTAAAATTAAAGGCACAGTTGACTTTGGCCAAGTCATCTAAGAGTCTAAATTTTGACCGTGCTTTTTCTAATTTAATTAAATGGGGTAAACAAAACTTTCGACATAAACTTTTGAATTCAACTTTGGTCACCTTTGAGTCGTTTGTTCGTTCAATAAAATCCTACCATTCTAGCTCTTTTGTTTTCCCCACTACCCCGGCGGTTGCCTCTACGTCTGTTAGCCATTCTCCATCTCAGCGCCCTTTTCCACAATCTGACCCTTCTTCATCTGACCCAACATCTGAACCTGGCCACTCTGTCCGCCCCCCTTCTTCTTGCCCCCAGGCCCGACGCCCCCTACTCCTTGGTCTCCTTCCCCCAGCCAGGGCCCTCTAGCATACCTGCTACCCCCTCTCCAGCCAATTCCCCCCAAGGGTCTGATCGTCATATACTGATGCCCTGAGATCCCCACCGTCAGTCAGTTCCACGAAAAGTTCAGTTAAATAATAAAGAAAGTAACACATTTTGGAAATTCAGACATACGTCTTCTAAACGGCACCTTCCAAAAGTAAGCAACAAAATATTGTTATTAGGAGATTCTAAAGTATCCAGAATTAATTTAGAACCTCATCCTGATATCCAAGTAGAATGTTACCCAGGTTCCGAGTTCAATTCATTTCGGACTTTTGCTCAAACTTATAAAGGGCCCCAGCCGGAGATCGTTATCTTGAATGTTGGAATAAACAACAAGAAAACTCCTAGGCAAATTCCGCAAATGCAAAAGAACTATTAGGCAGACGTTTCCCAAATCACTTTTGTATTTCGTTGAACTGCGGTCATCATCCAAATTACCAGCCAGTAACATTTCGGCCTTACGAGACACCTAAACTCTGCAGCTTCCAACATGACCCGACTTAAAATAATTCCTAGGATAAATCAGTCAAAACTTAGAGTTTGTCGGGATCAAGTTCATTGGACAGAAAAAAAACTGGTTATGCACCGCCAATCACTGACCCCGAGATTAATGCTAGTGTTGCAAAACTTAATACAGATTTTGAACAGGTTGTCAATAATAAAAACAAACCTAATCTCACCATTGGAGAAAGACATTCTATCTCTCAGCTTCGTCAAAATCGGGATATCATTATTAAACCAGCGAAAAAGGGTAATTCTTTCGAAAATCCATAAACCACAGGAAAAAAGGCCCCAACCGTCTATGCCCCAAGGTAGACCTATAATATCTGACTGTGGTTTTGAATCTTATCACATTTCAGAACTTATTGATTGCCATCTCAAACCAATCGCCAACAGGCACCCCAGTTTTTTTCAAAAACACCGACGACTTTCTGAATAAGTTATCTGAAATTCAGGTTCATAAAGACGTCATATTAGTGACCTTTGACGTAGAATCTATGTTCGCCAATATCGATATTGAGGCTGGCCTTCAGTCTGTTGAAAATGCTTTCCACAGGTATCCCGATTCACGCCGTCTTTCTACCGATGTACTTAAACTGTTGGAACTCAGCTTGAAATGTAATGATTTCGAATTCAATGGTCAAATATACCAGCAAATAAAAGGCTGTGCTATGGACAAAAGATTCAGTCCCAATTTTGCCTCTATTTTATTGGCAGAGTGGGAACATGAAACCCTTGGAAAGTGTGGTAAACAGCCCCTGTTGTACATTAGATATGTGGATGATATGTTTATCCTTTGGCAGCATCCTGGAGATGATGTTAATCTCTTCATCTCTACTTTAAACCAACATGATCCAAATATTCAACTTCAAGCTACTATTAACCTGTTTAGTGTTGAGTTTTTGGATGTTACAGTCTATACAATAGTGTCAATCTTGCTGTAACAGGGATGTTAGATTATAAGGTTTTCTTTAAACCTACGGATACCCATCAACTGCTCCATACTAATTCTTTTCATCCGCTGCATACCTTTAAGGGAATTATTTAATCCCAAATATTAAGGTTTCATAGGAATAGTAGCACCCTCGTTTCCTTCGACGAGGCCTGTTCTGTTCTTTTTAAGGCGCTGATTCCCAGAGGATGTTCTATGCGACCCCTTCGCATGATTAAATCTGAAACCCTCAGAAAACTTAACAGTTATAATGTAGACCAATCTACAGAATCACCCTGTAATATTGTCAGGAAGGTCTTCCAAATGTATGAAGACTAGATGTAATCTAGACTATTACATATCAGAGAGGGCTTTCTTCGTCAGGGAACAAACTAAAATTGTCTTATCATTTGGCAGTTGTTTTAAACTGTGATTCTGAAAATGTGGTTTACCTCATCACTTGTAAAAAGTGTCTGAAACAGTATGTTGGAGAAACCCAAAATGCTCTTAGGCTTAGAGCCAACAATCATTTGAGCTGAATCAGATTGCAGGTGATTACATCCCCACTAGGCGAACATTTCTCCCTTCCTGTCCATCCAGTCATATATCCAAGCAGAAACCAAACAGAAACGCTTGGAGAGAGAAGCTCAATGGATTAAAACATTTCAAACGTTGTATCCATTGGGGTTCAACCTTGAACCAGGTAAAGGCTTCATGGTAGACAACATAGACAAATGTATTTGTACATGCGGTACATATAATCTGTTTTTATTAATTTATTGTTTGTATGGACTATTCTGTCTGAAATAAAATCTATTCTATTCTATTATTCCTTCTGTACTAAAATATGACCAGCCTAGCACCAGGTTTGCAAGTCTCCTAATACAGGAATATCAAAACCTTGTACGGTACCTAACATAATAAAACTTCTATCACAGAGACCTATCATAGCGTACAAGAAGAACAAATCTTTCAAGGGCCCCTTGGTTAAGACGAAACTCCCTTCTGTATCAGATAATCCTTAACTGCCCTCATCTTTACTACTAACTCTAAACGATACATTTTTCAGGTTGTTTTTATTTTAACCCATACCTAATATCTATGTGTGTTACATATTCTCCACATAAACTAGTGTCCAAAAGAAACGATACCACATGTTTGCAACGACATAAAATAAAAACTAAACAATGCAGAAGT